>PVKM010015716.1:0-27573 GCA_004027735.1 Carollia perspicillata
TCTTAGGGGGTCTTTGTCATGTATAGATGTTTTCTATCTCAGCCCTGCGGGGCCTCTGGAGCTCCCTTCCTGACTACCTCCTGCCTCACCTCCACCTGCTAGAGGGGGCTTTTCGTGCTATTGGGAGGGTGGGCTATCTACATCTCCCCTTGGATGTGTTCTTCAGACATCAGGGAAGATTGTCGGTGTGTTTCCATGCCCCTGTGCCACGTCTTGGTCTATCCCAGATTATTTCCAATAATATATAATTCCTGATGAATTAGCTGTCCATTTCATGTTGAGACTAATCTATATAAAAGGGTCAGTCTTTCCAGGTTGGTGCTCTTGGCAGCCCTATATAAAAACCAAGGCTGAGTAAGGCTGTGCCAAATTTCAAAACTCTCTGCTCTGCTGGTTTCAGTGGAATGGGGTCCAAGATGCTTCTCACATCTGATAAAATTTCAGAAAGAGTCCTTTTGGAGATTCTCTTTTTTTCTGTTGTGGATATGTGCCCAGCAGAGGGTTCTTGAGCATGGCCTTACTGTTCTGCAGAGTTTGCAATCCTGAAGTTGGGCATTGGTCATGCCTTCCCTTTCCCAGGGTTTTTTACTCCAGCCATGTGAGGGGACCTGCCTGGCTACAAAGAATCTCAGGCACTCAGCTCTTCCCTGTCTAGCTCTTAGCCAACTGCTCTCAGAGGAGACGCCAAACTGAACTCTCCATTCTGCACAGACCTCCTGCTCACCAGCCATACTAGATGGGTTCCCACAATACCTTCACTGAGCAGCTTTCTGATCTTCCTGCCCATCTGGATTCAGTGGGAATGAACTGTGCATTCAAACTGGTTTCTCTGCAAAAAGGGCAGTTGCACATGTGTGCAATTCCCTGCTCAGCCACAGTTCAGCTACCCTTTTAAAAATTCTCTATGCAGCACCCACACTACAGCACCAGGTCACTGACTGGTTCTCCACACACTCCACCTCCCCAAAAAGCAAAAAGTCTCTCTCCATCAGGGCTGACCCCAGCTGCCAGGCCCTCCAACAGTTCTAGAAGGTAAAATTTCTCTCTGGAGCTCTCCTGGTTGCTGTTGTAGCTATGGACATGTTGCTCACTTTGTGTGTGCAGCCTGAGTCTCCCAGACTCTGTATATCCTCCCAAGTCTCTCCTGATTGGGATTGGGGTTGAGACCAGGACCCCTCACTCAGGGAAAAGTGGAAACTACCAAACTGCTTTCTTTGTCTGGTCTCTCTGCTGCTGCAGGCTCCTCACACAGGGTACTTACCTTTCAACTTATAAAATCTCTTACCAGATGGTGAAAAGCATCCTCCATATTCCTTGGCTACAAAAATCCACTATCAGCTGAGATTCCATTGATTGTTCAGGTCATTTGTTGGAAGATCAGACAAAAATCCATGCTGGGAGCATGAGCAAGTGGGCTCAGCTTCCACCTACTTGGCCACCATCTTTGGGGTTACTAAAAGTTTTTTTATTAAGCCCATCTAGTGAATTTTTCATGAATTATTGTAATTTTCAGCTCTAGATTTTCATTTGTTTCTTTTTTAAAGTTTCTGTTTCTCTGCTGAGATTTCTTATCTGTTCACTCATTATACCATGTGTTCATTTAATTTTTTAATATATTTTAAATTCTTTGCATATATTTATTAAGACATTTTATATTCTTTGTTGTCAAATACAACTGTGGGCCACTTGGAATCATATTCTATTGGTTTTTTGTGATTATAGGACAAATTTTCCTATTTATCTGCATGTCAAGTAAGTTTTGGTTGGAAACTAGAAATTACAGATAATACAGTATACACCGTAAAAACTCTGAAATCTGCTATTTTTTCTGAGGCTTCTTTGGGTTCTTTTTCCTATTTGGTGGTTATAATGTGCTCCTGTGTATAATGTACATTATACATGGGATTATTAAACCCATGGATGTAATCATTATACCCATGTATAACGCACACCCTTATTTTTACCTCGAAAAAGTGCACATCATACATGGCAAAATATGGTAATTTGCCTGGAACCAAACTGTGAAGTCTCTCATGGCTATCACGTGGATTTGGGTGTTCAGCTACTGATGTTTTAGCTTGCTGCCTAGAGGGATCTATTCCATACCTATGTAGTTTAACAATCAGCCAAAGATTTATGCAGAGTTTATACTCACATTTTGAAGCTTATCTTTTCAGTGTTTTCTTGATTCCAAGTTTTGTTTCCTAAATTTCCAGTTGCTATGCCAGCCCTAGGCTCTGTGCTGTAACACTTCAAGCCAGTAAGATTTCCACTTTCTATAGCTTTCACTATGCACATGTTGAGAAATGAACTCACAGGCACCGAAACTAAAAAATCTTACCAGAAGTTGTAATTTTCAAGTGTAGCCTCTTCCTAATAAAGTCTGCCTGCTTTTTCTTGCAGCTCTTTGGAATCTTTTGTGTGTGTACATAGTTCCATACTCACCTAAAGATTTGGACAGAATTATGCTCAGATTTTGGATTTTAGCTGTTCTGTTGATCTTTTGCTTTCAAATTTTTTCTTAACATTTCCAGCTGCTCTGATAAATTATCCTTTTCCCCTTCAAGTGATTAATGTCAGTGTCTGAATAAGTGAGGGAACTGTGGAATGGCTCCATCCAGAGAAGTCACTGATTCTTTTTTTTATTGCCCCATGAATTAATAGTCTTTAATGAGCAAAGTTTATTTCTGTTTTTAATCATTTTCCAATTTTTGCATGATTTTTATCATTGTTGTCTGTGGGAAGAGTGACTCACCCTTGTTACACAACAGTTATACTCTCCATTTAGTTTCAAATATTTCTTAAATTTTATGTTGATTAATTGATCCATGATTTAAAGTAGTTTTTAGAGTTTCAAAAGTATAAGGAAATTGATTATATTTTGTTATTGATTTCTACCTTAATGGCACTGTGGTCAGATAAGATGTTCTGTATGATACTAGATTTTTGCTATCTTTTAATATTTGCTTTATAGTCTCTACATAGTCTATTTTTATAAATATTCCTTGAGTACTTGAAAATAATGTCACTTAAATCTTGAGTGCATACATATATCCAATCATACTTATTTTTCAAATGTTTCTTATTCTTATTTAATTTTCACTTGAACTGTTTTTGAGAAAATTGTGTATAAAAATCTCACACTTTATTGCTTCCTCTTAAATTTTAACATATAGCCATTTGATTAACAGTCTATAAAAATGTTAAATGTCTTTACCTTCTTCTCAATTAGCACAGGACCTTAATTTGATTAATATTTAATGACCTCCTTCCTGTCTGGCTCTTATTCTTCCACATATTACCATTATTGTCTTTGTTCTACTATATCAATATTTTCTTCCTTGTAAAAAAGTAATATATATATTACTTTTACATTTATTCATATGTGTCTGTCAAAGTGTTTAGTGAGGTTTGGTAGTAAGAATTTAAACTTGACAGAATTCAAAAGGGATGAATATATTTTCTCAAGCACCTTTGGAAAATCATAACTATATCCTCAATTCAAACTATTTGAGTGAAGTAAGAATGAAAATTTTATTTCTTAAACAATTTTCAGCTCCAAATAGGTTCTCTGAAATAAAAATTTATTTACCATAATTTTTATTTATTTTATGGAGTAATAATGAAAACTAAAAAGTTTTTCTCCCATTATTTATTATAAAATCATTTCTCAGTATTAACTTCTGTTAATAGTTTCTTGCATGGGCTCACAGGAATTTTCTTCAAATAGCCAATTATGATGGATAGTCAAAATATATTTAGATTTACCTATATAAGTACCACCTTCTCTCTTTTTTTTACCACTTTTTAATCATCATTCATAATTTCACCTGAGTCCTTCCTTCCTGGTTGAATTTCCTTTCCCTAGAGTAAGTCCTTTAACAGCTCTTTCAGTGAAACTCTATGAATGATCAACTTTTCCCATTCTCTGTCTGAAAAATGCCTTTATTTTATCTTTCATCTTAAAATATAATTTAGATACATAGAACTATAGTTTGCAGTTATTTTCTCTGAAAACTTGGATTGTAGCTTTTATTGTTGTTGAAAAGTCTGCTTCAGTTATTGTAATAGCTTCTTAACTCTCATTCCTCCCTATAGATTAGCCCCAATGATGTAGAATATCATTGTATATTCTACTTTGCTACCAAAATAATCTTTCTAAAATACAAGACTACTTATGTCACATTTCTGTTTGAAATCCTTTCTGTGGTTTTTGTCAGCTTATAGAAAATGTTTAAATGTTTTAACTCAGCATACAAAACAATTATTCATCTGGTACCAGCCTCGTTTCCCTCAGTGTCTTCACAGGCACTGTCCACTATCATATATATATTCTAAATGAGTCAAATTTATTACATTTCTATGTTTTTCTATATGCATCTATGTATATTCTCTCTATATTATTCACTATTTCTGGACTATTATTTCCTAACCCTTTATTTAGCTAAGTGAGATCTCATTCTTCATTCAAAACTCATCTCAAGCAGCATTTCCTCCAGAATTCCCCTAGTATGATTTAGATTACTTCTTTCTGTGCTCTCATTACATTTTTACACACCAGAGCCATTGATTTAATTGCCTATTGCCCTTATAAGCTTATTGATGGTAAAGATGATGTTTTATTGGTCTTCTTAGCCTCAGTTCCTAGGTACATAATAGTTTCTAAATAAATGTTAGGTAGATGAATAAATGGTTGAGTGACAAGTGACTGCAACCCATGGAAAAAAACCCATTAATCTATTTTGTCACTGGGTTCTCCATAATGCCAGAGAGTCTGGCCATGTGGACAATAACAAATGATTAGAATTCTTAAATCATTTCCACAGGCTAATAAACTATTAGACTAACATTTCCACAGACTAAGATGTTAAGATTTAAAATTTTAAGTCATTTCCACAGGCTAATGAACTATTAGGCTAACATTTCCACAGACTAAGATGTTAAGATTTAACATCTCAAATCATTTCCACAGGCTAATGAACTATTAGGCTAACCAGCTAACTACAAGCTAATTTGTAGTTAGATATGAAGATATTGTGAAGTAGAGGTAACAGCCTCCAGATTTCAAAAAAAGTGGATTCAGATCCCGATTGCCCATAAACTTACTGTGTGTGAGTCATCTCATTATGACTCTGCACAGCAATGTTTTGTCATTCAATGTGGTGATGACACTAAAAATTGCCTTTATGATTCATTACTTTGTAAAAGAAAATGGGTCATTTTTAAACTTATTAATCACTCCGTGGGGTCTAGATATCAAGTATATTGGTTGAAGTATGCTTTCTATTTTATTACAGATTTTATTTATTTATTTAGAGAATGGAAGGGAGGGAGAAAGAGAGGGAGGGAAACATCAGTATGTGGTTGCCTCTCACATGGCCTGCACTGGGGACCTGGCCTGCAACCCAGGCATGTGCTCTGACTGGGAATCAAACTGACAACCCTTTGGTTCACAGCCTGAGCTCAATCCACTGAGCTATGCCAGCCAGGGCTGAAGTATGCTTTCTATTTTAAAGTGTTAATAGAACTTGTTCAAGAAATAGTGAAGTATAGTTCTACCCTCCTTTTCATTGTTCTTATCTATTCAGTTCTATAAGTAAACTATTATAAGCAAGTCATTTCTTTTCACCCACACCTTGGAAAAGATGTGATGTTGTGTATTGGAGGATGGATATGGATGTGGCCTATGTCAAAACCTTGACCATGCAGATGGGGCAGAAATATCATCCAATGTGGCTACTAGGAACATGGGACCCCAGTCCAGAAGACTACAAAAACTGTGGCTTAACCAGATCTGGTTTTGAAGATTGGAGAGACATGCATGTACCTGGTGTGTGTGTGTGTGTGTGTGTGTAGAGGCTGCTTATTCCAAAAATAGTGACTGCTATTTTTGGAAAGAGTAAAAAGTTATCATAGATGATTAACTTTCACATGTTGGAGCCTTTTATCTGGAAAGATTGCTGGGTGAGTCAATTTTGCCATGTCACTAAAGGTATGAATTTCCTCTTTATAATATCCAACTAGAGCAGAAATCAGCAAATCTTTTCTCAAAAGACCCAGACAAATAAATATCTTAGGCTGTGTAGGGTAGGTATCTTGGTCACAGTGACTTAACTCTAGTATTTATGCAAATGAGCCATAAATAATATGTAAATAAATGAGCATAAATGTGTTCCCATAAATTTTTATTTATGAACACAGAAAGTTGGGTTGCATATCACTTTTGTGTCATGAAATATTCTTACCATAATTTTTTTAATTATATGAAAATGTAAAGATTACTCTTAGCTCACAGTTCATGCAAAACAGGCAATGGGGCCGATTTGTGCCCCACGCTCTGCCAGCACCTGAGCTACAATTTCCTTTGGGCTATGGAACAAACTACTTTTGCTAGATCTTCTGTATGTCTCTGAGCTCTTAGGTAGACTGAACCAGGCTTATTTTCCTCCTGAAGCTCTGAAACTCTAGCATGTTCCAGGATAGTGGCGATGTCAGTCTTGCCCTGGTACATCCCAGAGCATGTCAAAATAAGGCCTCATCCTTTATTTTGTATTTTTACAGTCTTTTTTGACTTTTGAATTTATTGGGGTGATACTGCCTAACAAAATTATATATAGGTTTCAAGTTCACAATTCAACAACACATCATCTGCACACTCTGTTATATGTTCACCACCCCAAGTCAAGTCTCTGTCCATCACCATTTATCTCCCCTACACTTTCCTCCACCTCTTCCCACCCTCCACCCATCAGCAATCAACACACTGTTGTCTGTGTCCATGAGCTCTTTCTCTTTTTGTTTCTTTTTTGCTCAATTCCTCCATCCTCCCTACCTGGCCACCCCTCACCCCAACCCAACAGCTATGAGACTGCTCTCTATCTATGAGTCTGTCTCTATTTTTCTTGTTATTTCATTTTCTTCATTTGATTCCATATATGCTATTCGTCTTTCTCTGACTGGCTTATGTCACTTAGCATCCTGCTCTCTAGGTCCATCCATGCTGCCACCAATGATAAAATTTCCTTCTTTTTTTGCAGAGGTCTTACTCTTTAATTTGGGCTTTAAAGATGTCACTCAGGCTAACCCAAGTTTTCCCCAGTTGTCTGTTTACTGCCAACTCTCCTCCACCCCAAAAGTTGTTAGTTAGCTAGAGGATGATAAGGCTGCTTTCAGTCTACCACCACTTAACATGATTATAGCTAAGATGGGGGCAAAGAAGACTCCCCTGGGTAATGTTTACAATGAGACCATAGGGAGAGGAAGGTCAGTTCCCCTAGACTGCCTCCCAGTAACAGGAGTGGCTGGAGTTTAGGAAATGATGAAGGAATCATTTTGGAGTAGAAGAAGCATGGACTGAAGGAATGTACAGACTTAGGTTTGAAACTACCAGAATTACCTCTCACTGGGAACCTAGGGTAAATCATGTCAACCCTGAGCCTCCATTTCAAGACAGAGATAAGAGCAATAAGGTCCGACCAGGCTCTAATGGCATTATATGTGGTGGGAGCCCTGTTAACGACATTCACTAAGTCCTGCAAAATACATACATTTATTTATGACTGACCCTGAACCAAACAGTGGTCTTGAAAACAAGACAGAATCTCTATACTCATGGAGTCTACAGTGTAAGCTGAAAAGATAGACAATTAGGCAAATATCAATAATAAAATGAGAAGAGTGCTATCAGAGAAGGCAGCTAGATACCACTGAGAATATATCACAGGAAATGCAACTGTTCTTGAGAGCCTGAAAAAAGCCTCAATGGGGAGGTATTGTTTAAGTTAAAGGCTTGAAACTGAAGAAGAATAGATAACTTAGTCATGGCCTCAGCACATATTCTCATCCTATACAGGTCTCTTTGGAGCCTCAGATCTAGTTTGTGTTTTCTTTTTTAGGAGAAAAAATGGGCTGGTCACAATACTAAAGATAAGACTAACTAGTCATAAGCTCCTGGGAGGTAGCCTTTCCTTTTCACCAAAACAGGCCAAAATTAAATTGTAAAGAAGAATCAGCTTTACTCTCCTATAGCAGAGAGAGGGTTAACATTTAAGCCTGACAAGGATTCATTTCCTTTGGGCTTCTAAAAAAAAGTCTATTCAGGAATATTGATCTCTCTAAAGTAACATGTTGGCCTTCAGTAAGCAATAAAAGAAAAGCATAAACAATCACTTTGCTGCCAAAGATTTTGTTTCATTGTCTAAGAACCCGGTGCCTTTGGGAAGGCTCTAGACCAGTAATTCACCTTATATTCCACCAGCAAGAATAATGAAATACTTGAGAAAAATAAGCAATTAAATCTGCCTTCCTTTCAGGCATTGGATAATTTTGATTTTTATTTTATGATTTCTACTATTAATGATTATAAATTTTTGTCTAAGTTAAAAAGCTCCAGAATACAGTTTTTAATTTCCTTTAAAGATAGCTAATAATAATATACTCTAAACAATTTATTTACTTTTTATAAGCATCTCACCTGCCCCCCCTCTACCCTCAAAGCGAAATGTGTGTGTGCACATGTGTGTGTGCATGTGTGTGCATGCAATTTAGTAATGTTGTCAAGGTTTTTTTTCTTAAACAATCTCAAAGTATTCAAGCAGCTATTTACCACTTTTAATCATATCCACACTACATCCTTAATCACCCAGTTCACACTGGTTCTACATAGTAATCCAACTATACAAATTTAAGTATTGATCATACACAATGACATCATTTGAATGTTACTTTCACAAGATATAGAAACATTTTATAAACAATGTTAATAACATTAAGGCCGTTCAATAAAACAAATGGAACATTCCAATGTGATCATAAATTATTTGCCTTAATGTTTTACTGTGACCCAGTCCTCTTCTCTCAAATTGTGGAAATCATCAGTTGAGGGGAGATTCAATAATGCACCAAAAACAATAAATTTGAAAGATAATGATAGTTATTTTTGTTTTACAAGTATCAAAGATTTATAAGCCCACTTTTTTATTTCCTTTTGTTGTCTTACAGAAGAGTAATGAATAGTAAAGTAAGCTGATTCAGCAAAATTATTGTCTAGGAGGCAAAATGCATGCTTTATGATGAATGAATAGGCTTAAGGTTATTTGCAATGTAATAGAAAAATCACTTAGCAGAGAAATAAGAGATAATTTATAACTAAAATTTTGCTGCTAGTGTTTTATAATACTTGGTCTTGTCACCAATGTCTCTAGGTCTGTTTTTTTTACATTTTGTGATAATCATAGCAATTGTAATTGAATTCCCTAAGTGAACCAAAGTATTCACCCCAGAGTACACAAGTCAACTGTCTTCAGATAATTTTTTTGCAAATCCTTTTTTGTAAAGAAAGACTACATTTGCAATTGTACCAGCAGAAGAGTATAGTAAGTGTATTAATTCATTTGGTATTTAGACAGGTATATAGATAAGCAGTTATTGAATAAATCTTTTCAAAAAGCAAATTATTTTAAAATTATTTAATTTAAATTTATTTAAAGTAAAAACATGCATTTAATTTTATGGTTAGGGCAGTTTAAAGATATGGAAAGTTAGTAAAGACAAAATTAAAGATTTTACTATAAAAAAATTAAAAATTTGAGTGGAAGATGATGGCAAGATAGATGGGAACAGCGTTTACTTCCCCCTGCACACAGGTGAAACACCTAGCCGATCTTCTGAGAAATAGAGCAAACAACCAATGGTATCCCAGCATTTATGAAGATTGGAGACAAAAAATTATAGAAAACATTGAAAAACCAGATGGAAAGGAGAGTGCTTGAGGACAATAAGGTCCCTGGGACCAGCACAGGGGGCCAGGGCAGCTGCAACCCCAGGTCCAGCGCCCCCCAGGTCTGCTGCAAGATTCTTGGGAGAGAGCCAGGTCAATGGCTCTCTCCCCTGCCAAACAAGGTTTGAGCACCACCAGAAGGGACCTGGATGCTTGAAGTCACACAGGGAATAAGGACAAAGTGGCAAACACACAAGGGCAGTGTGCACCCACTGAGACTGTGGACCCTGGCTGGGAAGAGATGGGGCACTGCAGCTGCAGGGGCACCAAAGGCAGACCCAAAGAGTAGTCATCCCAACAACTGAGACAGTGAGACAAATTTCACTTTGCTATTCCAGAGAACTTGCAAGTTACTGTATATTTGTATTATGATTATTTTTCATTATTTTTACAACTTTTATTTTGTTAGTATTTTTTTATTTCTCTTTTTTCTGTTTAGTCTTCTTTGCTTGGTTTGTTAAATTGCATTGTTTGACTGGTTTCTCTTGTTCTCTCTTTCATAGTGTATTTTTAATTTTCTGTCTTTCACTTTACTTGTGTTCCAATAGCACACTACTCTAGGTCCTGTACTTCCTATTCTTGTTATTCAGATCTCATAGATTCTGTCATATGATTGTTGCTCGGTTATTATTGTAAATAATTGCTATTCCATACAATAGCAATTCAATAGAATTCAATTCAATAGAATTGCTATTCCATATGATTGTTGCTCAGTTACTATTGTAAATAATGCTATTCCAAGTGGTGCTGTAAATACTACACGGCACCACTCCCAGACCTTAGCTCACTTCACTGTTTCTGGAAATTATTACTGTTGTGGTTAACTCTATTCTCTAACACACTACACCTATTTTCTAACCTTTACTCCCACTTCACCTCATAATCTGAGCTCCCACAAGCTCACTGCTTTCTAGACCAACTCATAATCCTCCCCCCATAAGAGTCTTACCTTTTTTTCATACTTTCTAAAAAGTGGCTAGTTGGGTGAAATATCATGGTTAACACTATACATACCCAAAGGATCTACTATCTATTCTCTAGATGTTGGTACTTTAAATACCATAGAATACAGTCCCGCTATCTTAAACCATTTTACCTTCCCCTCCAACTGATCACAAAAGGAGTAGGTGGGAGCTATAAACACCAGTATATCTACCAGAAGAGGAAACCCATAAACAAAGGAACCACCAACAGATAACAATAGAAGAAGGTGAAGGTGGGAGTGGAAGCCACACCTACCTGCTCCCAGGACCAACCTAGAAATACAAGTAAATGATGGGGAAATTACCCAGAACAAACAACTGAACAATAGTGAGAGAGAAGCCTCAAAACCTTGTACAGACAAAAGAGCTAACTTCAATACAATCTCTCCTCACCAGCGCCACAAAATACAAGACATAGTGGACAGAGTGACCCTCAGTTAATCAAGTGGTGGGAAGGACCCACCAAAGAAAGACCCAACAACCATCAAAACCCAAAGACATACAGAGAGCCAACATAAATGACAGCCCAAAACCAGTGAGCTTGAGAGATCAAGGAGACTGCACCACTGAATCTCACAGGTCTCCTACCATAAAAGTTCACACCATAAACCCAGGGAGTCAGAAATGATCAATTTAAGAAGCAGAGACTAACAAGAAGAGTCTTACAAACAATAGGAACACAAAGAAACAATCCCCAAAGAAAGGAGAGGAGGAAGCCTCAGAAAGAATGCTAAATGAAATAGAGGCAACTCAACTATCAGATACTGAGTTCAAAGCAATGGTTATCAGGAAGCTCAATGAGCTCACAGAGAATTACCAAAAATGACAGAGAAACTACAATGAATTCACTGCAATCTATATCAACATGAAAAAGAAAATAGAAACTATCAACAATGGGCAAGAGGAAATGAAGAATTCAATTTCTGAATTAAAGAACACAGTGGAAAGAATAAAAAGGAGGCTAGATGTAGCAGAGAATTGGATCAGCAAGCTGGAGGACAAGGTACAAAAAAGCACCCAAAAAGAGCAAGAAAAGGAAAAGAGGACCAAAAAGAACAAAGAGAGATTAAGGGAAATGGAGGACAATGTGAAACTTAATAATATCTGCATAATAGGTATACCAGAATGAGGAGAAGAGCAAGGGATAGAAAACCTGTTTGAAAAAGTAATGACTGAAAAGTTCCCTAATTTGATGAGAGAAAAAGTCTCACAAATCCAGGAAACACAGAGAGCCCCAATCAAAAGGAACCCAAACAGTCCCATTTCAAGGTACATCACAATTAATATGACAAAATCCAAGACAAAGAGGGAATATTAAAGGCTGCAAGAGAGAAACAGGAAGTAACATACAAGGGTGCCCCTATAACACTAGCAGCTGAATTCTCAATGGAAACATTCCAAGCCAACAGGGAATGGCAAGAAATATTCCAAGTAATGAAAATTAAGGGCCTGCAATCAAGACTACTTATCCAGCAAGGTTCTCAATTAAAATGGAAGGCCGAATAAGGAGCTTCCCAGACAAAAGAAGCTTTAAAGAATATAGCTCCTCTGAACCAGCTCTGCAAGAGATGTTAAAGGGACTGCTCTAAGGAAAGGAAGGAAAAGAGAGAGACAGAGAGGAACATAGGTACAAAAATGACAATGAATAAGTAGCTATCAATAACAACTTTAAATGTAAATGGATTAAATGCCCCAATCAAAAGACATAAAATAGCTGAATGAATAAGAAATCATGACCCACACATATGCTGCATATAAGAGACTCACCTCAGAACAAAAGACATACACAGACTGAAAGTGAAGGGCTGGAAACAAATATTCTAAGCAAATGGACAGGGAAAAAACTAGGGTAGTAATACTCATATCGGACAAAATAGATTTCAAAAAAAGAGCCATAAAAAGAGACCCAGAAGGACACTTCATAATACTCAAGGGACGACTCCACCAAGAAGGCATAAACATTATAAACATATATGCACCAAACATAAGACCATCCAAATACATAAGGAAAACTGTGAAAGACTTCAAGAAAGATATTGACAGCAGCACTATAGGGGAATTTAACATCCCACAGTCAAAAATGGACAGATCTTCCATACAAAATATCAACAAAGATATTGTGGCATTGAAAAACGCCCTACATGAAATGGACTTAACTGATATATATAGAGCCTTTCACCCCAAAGAAGCAAAATACACATTCTTTTCAAATGCACATGGAACATTTTCAAAGATAGACTGCATGATATGACACAAAACAAGCCTCACAAATTCAAGAAAATTGAAATCATATCAAGCATTTTCTCTGACCACAAGGAATGAAAACTAGAAACCAACTTCAAGAGAAAAAAATAAAAAACACTCAAACTCATGGAAAATTAATAGCATGCTGTTAAACAGTGAGGAGGTCAAGAATGAGATCAAGGAAGAAATCAAAAAGTTTCTGGAAACAAATGAAGATGAACTCACAAAAATCCAAAACTTATAGGACACAGAGAAGGCAGTCCTGAGAGGGAAGTTCATAGCAATACAGGCCTACCTAAAAAAGATAGAAACATTTCAAATAAACTACCTAACCCTATGTCTACAAGAACTTGAGGAACAACAACAAAGACAGCCCAGAGCAAGTAGAAGGAAGGAAACAACCAAGATCAGA
This sequence comes from Carollia perspicillata, assembly GCA_004027735.1. NCBI lineage: Eukaryota > Metazoa > Chordata > Mammalia > Chiroptera > Phyllostomidae > Carollia > Carollia perspicillata. The sequence continues at coordinate 13,418 of PVKM010015716.1, forward strand.
GAAGAATTAGATGACATGGAGACTAAAACCACAATTCTAAGGATCAATAAATCCAGGAGCTGGTTCTTTGAAAAGATAAACAAAATCGACAAGCCTTTAGGCAGACTCATCAAGAAAAAAGATACAGGACTGAAATAAACACAATCCAATATGAAGGAGGAAAGGTTACAACTGATACCACAGAAATGCAAAGGATTGTAAGAAATTACTATGAAGAACTATATGCCAAGAAATTTGAGAACCTAGGTAAATGGAAAAATTTCTAGAAAAATAGAATCTTCCAAAAGTGAATGAGGAAGCAGCAGAAAGCCTGAACAGGAAGTAACCAATAACAGCTGACAAAATTGAAGCAGTAATCAAAAAGCTTCTGACACACAAAAGCCCTGGACCAGACAGTTTCACAGGAGAATTTTACAAAGCATTTATGAAAGTGCTAATCCCTATCCTTCACAGATTATTTCAAAAAATTCAAGAAGATACAATACCCTCAAACTCCTTTTATGAAGCCAGAATCATCCTAATCCCAAAACCAGATAAAGACAAGAAAAGAAAACAACAAGCCAATGTTGCTGATGAACATAGACTCTAAAATCCTCAACTAAATATTGGCAAACCGCATCCAGCAATGCATTGAAAAGATCATACACCATGATCACTTGGGATTCATCCCAGGGATACATGGATGGTACAATATTCAAAAATCAATAAATGTAATACATCACATAATCAAAATGAGAGACAAAAATCACATGAGCATATCAATAGAGACAGAAAAAGCATTTGATAAGGTACAGCACCTATTTATGAGAAAAGCACTCAGCAAAGTGGAAATAGAGGGAGCATTCCTCAACATAATAAAGGCCATATATGAGATACATTCAGCCAATATCATACTCAATGGGCAAAAATTTAGAACTTTCCCACTAAGATCAGGAACAACACAAGGATGCCCACTTTCACCACTGCTATTCAACATATTATTGGAAGTCCTAGTCACAGCAATCAGACAACAAAAAGAAATAAAAGGCATTTAAGGTAGAAAGCAGGGTGCAAACTTGTCAATGTTTGTAGATGACATGATAGTGTCTATACAGAATCATATAGACTCCACCAAAAACCTACTCGACCTAATAAGCAAATTTGGCAAAACGGCCAGATACAAAGTCAATATTCAGAAATCAAAGGCATTTTTGTGCACCAACAATGAAATATCAGAAAGAGAAATCAGAGAAAAAATCCCATTTAATATAGCAACAAGAAAAATAAAGTACCTAGGAATAAACCTAACCAAGGAGGTAAAAGACCTATACTCAGAATACTATGCAACACTGAAGAAAGAAATTAAGGAAGATACAAACAAATGGAAGCATGTACCATGTTCATGAATTGAAAGAATTACCATCATCAAAATGTCCATACTACCCAAAGCAATTTATAGATTCCCTGCACTTCCTATAAAAGTACCAATGACATATTTCACAGATATAGAAAAAACATTTCAGAAATTTATATGGAACCATAAATGACCCTGGATAGCTGCAGCAATTTTGAGTAAGAAGAACAAAGTAGGAGGGATGATGATACCTGATATCAAACTGTATTACAAGACCACTGTAATCAAAACAGCCTGGTAATGGCATGAGAGCAGACACATAGACTAATGGAACAGAACAGCAAGCCTAGAAATGAACCCAAGCCTATGGTCAATTAATATTTTACAAAAGGGACAGAAGCATAAAATGGAGTAAAAGTAGGCTCTTCAACAAATGGTGTTGGGAGATCTGGACAGCTACATGCCAAACAATGAAAATCGATTACCAACTTACATCATACACTAAAATAAATTCAAGGTGGATAAAAGACTTGCACATAAGTTGTTACACCATAAAAGTCCTAAAGGAAAACATCAGCAGGAAAATCTCAGACATTCCACACAGCAACATCTTCAGTGATATGTCCCCTCAAGCAAGGAACATAAAGGAAAGGATAAACGAATGGGACCTCATTAAATTAAAAAGCTTCTGCACAGCTAAAGAAAACAGCATTAAAATGAAAAGAGAACCAAATCTATGGGAAAATATATTTGCCAATGATACCTCAGACAAGGGTTTGATCTCCAAAATACATAAAGAACTCACATGAATCCACTTCCAAAAGACAAAAACCCCAATTTAAAAGTGGGCAAAAGACTTAAACAGACAGTTCTCTAAGGAGGACATACAAAGGGCCCAGAGACATATGAAAAGATGCTCAGTATCACTAGCCATCAGAAAGGTGCAAATTAAAACCACAATGAGAAACCATTTCACACTGGTCAGAATGGCTATCATAAACAAATCGAAAAACAAGTGTTGGAAAGGATGTGGAGAAAAGACAACCCCAGCACACTGTTGGTGGGAATGCAGACTGGTGCAGCCACTATGGAAAACAGTATGAAATTTCCTCAGAAAACTAAAAATAAAACTGCCGTTTGACCCAGCAATTCCACTGCTGGGATTATCTCCTAAGAACACTGAAACACCAATCCAAAAGAACCTATGCACCCCATGTTCAGAGCAGCACAATTTACAATAGCCAAGTGCTGGAAGAAATCTAAGTGCCCTCAGTGAACGAGTGGATAAAAAAACTATAATACATTTACATGATGGAATACTATGCAGCAGAGAGAAAGAAGGAGCTCCTACTCTTTGTGACAGTATGGATAGAACTGGAAAGCATTAGGCTAAGTGAAATAAGCAAGGCAGTGATGGACAAATACCATGTGATCTCACTTTTAACTAGAACATAATCAACAAAAGAAAAAAAAAAAACAAAATAAAACCAGACACATTGAAATTAAGAACAATCTGACAGTAACCAGAGGGGAGGGGAGAAAGGATAATGAGGGGAAGGGTTTTCAGCAGCTATTATAAAGGAACATAAATAACACCAAGTAGGAGGGTAGAAGCAAGGGAGGGAGGGGGTTTGGTTGGGGTAGGAGGGGGTGGTGAGGCAGAAATGCAAACAAAAGTAATTGAACAACAATAAAATATTTTGTTAAAGATTAAAAATTCCTGAGTGCCTAATCATTTAAAAGCTAAAACAGCAATCAAATGAAAAAAATGTAGGAGATCAAGATGGCAGCAGAGTAGATGGAGGCTACACTCACCTCCACCCAGAACCAAACTGGAATTACAACTAAAATATGGAATAATCATCTTGAATAACCAACTGAAGAGTAGCTGAGTAGAAGTATCATAACCAAGAATTTACAGAAGAAGTCACAGCAAGACTGGTAGGTATGGTGGAGACACAAAAAAGCTGTTCCTGCTCCCACAGGTGGTAGCTTAGATTGCAGAAGAATATCTCAACTGTGGGGGTTCCCCATGACAAGCATGAGGTCTCAAACCCAAGCCAGACTGTCCAGCCCAGAGCACCAGAGCCAGGAAGAGGCACCCACATAATATATGGCTGTGAAAATTAGAGGGGATACTGTCCATCGGGAAGAGACCAGAGTCTGTTAGAGACACAGAACCCTCTTAAAAGAACAATGCACAGAATTTCATTTGTAGCCACTCACCCTGGGCTCTGGCAGAGAGAGGGCAGAGCAGACAAGGATCACGTGGTGAGAGTCTGAGGTTTGTGGCCAGGGGGAGAGAACTAAAGGGATAACCTCCAGAATCCCTGTGCTGAGTCACTCTCCCCAACTTAAACACCATCTTTCTCAGGTGAAATACTCCCCTCTTTGCAGCACCAACCTGGGGAAAAGCAATTATGCCAATCTTTAGACTCCCTCCACTTTGCAAATCTTAGGCCCTACTGAGGAGTCAGCTGCCTTGGCTGGGCAGGGGTTGGGGGGCAGGTGGTGTAGAGGTCTGAGAAGACTCAATGGGTGTCAGTGACTGACTTGTGTGGCTTTGAGGTGGGGGCCATTCCTCCTAATTTCCCATGAACATAACCAGCATCTGCCCATCATAGGACATTCACTGTCCCTACCCTCTAGGCTTTCAGAGGATCCACCCTCCAGGCTCCCAGTGCCCCCCACCCACACAACTTCTAGTGGCTACACCCTCAAAAGAGCTGGAAAAAATCTGAATTGTTTGGTTCTCGGATGGAAGCCACACCCCCAACCTTTCCAGAAGCCTGACTAGCATCTCCCCTCACAAGAGGTCCACTAGTTCCATCCTCCTGACTCCTGGAGAACTCACCCTAGTGAGTTTGGGTAATCCAGAAAGAATCTGGTACAGACTGAATGTTTGGCTCTGGGACAAGGCTCATTTTTCTCTCGCATGCCTGAGCAGTGCAGAGCACTTCTTCCAAATGATCATATATTGGTCTGTTTGGGCCTGGTAAACTCTACTGGCCTCACCCTGATGAATCACTGATATCCCACCCCACCATGAAGGTGTGCAAGCACATAGTGAATGGTAAATAGATTTGGTATGCCCTGGGACTTTTGCTTAGTAGCCTCAGAAAAAGAACTGACGTAAAATTTAAACCTGTATACATCTGGTGAATGCCACTTATATCTACCTAGTGACTCACTGAAAATGTACCTCAGAATCTTCAGTGGATGAGTTTAACAGGCAATTGGAAGGTTGAGGTGGATGTAAGTGGACCTTGGGGTGCATTGGGACTTTTGCTGACCTGTCCCCTGGATCAGTGCTAGAAATAGCTGGCCTTGGTGTGCAACTTGCTCCTTCCTGCATACGGCAGGCTCAGCAGAGGCAGTCACAAACTATGGATTACTCTGTAGCTCCAAACAGGTTACATAGGGCCAATCACAGGCAGCATCTCACATTGGCCTGCCCCAGAGTCCATCACAAAGGCTAGAACCAACATAATCAGTAGCCAGCTTCAGACAACATCAGGGAAGATCCAATAAACTTCACAAGTGTTATATCCAAAGGGAGATCTCAGTAGGCACCAGAGCCAGCTGAGGCAAATTATGCTTCATATGATCAGGAGCTATACAACAGATTACACCTTATGGTCCAAGTTAAGCTTCACAGAGAGCCGTCCTCAGCATCCGTCCCATGTATGAACAACCCAATAGCAATCAAGACTAAAAACAGGAAGCCCTTATAACCCACATAAGGGACATTCCTGTAGTACCCAGTGCAAGTGATCATGAGGACTGTGCCACAGGACCTCACAGAATGACTACTACATAAGGCCACCCCACAAAGCCTGAGAGTCAAAACACATCCACTTAACACATAGAAACAAATAAGCAGCCATAATGTGGAGACCAAAAAAATGCCCCAAATGAAAGAACAGGAGAAATCTCTAGAACAAAAGAAGAAGAAAGCTACATGAAAGTGAGGTGAGCAACTTACCAGATATGGAGTTCAGAAAAATGGTAATAAAGATGCTCAAGGAACTATGTGACAACTACAACAGCATGAAAGAGGACATATAAGCCAAAGAAAGAAAAAGAAAAGAAACAGTCAGAAATGAAGAATATACTGAAAGGAATAAACAGTGGTTAGAAGAAGCAGAGGATTGAAGCAGTGACAAGAAAGACAAAGTGGAAAAAAATCAATGAAAGCAGTGAAAATAAAATAAAAAAGTTGAAGTTAGGATAGTTTAAAGGAATTTGGGGACAATATGAAGCATGACAACATCCACATGATAGAGGTTTTAAAAGAAAGTAAAGAGCAAAAGATCAAAAACTTTTTTGAAAAAATAGTTCTTAAAAGAAGGGAACCAAAAAGTTCCCTAATCTGGTTAAGGAAAAAGACACGCAGTTGTGAAGTACAGAGTCCCAAAGAAGATGAATCCAAAGAGGCTCACATCAAGACACATCATAATTAAAATGGCAAAGGTTAAAGAAAAAAGAGAATCTTAAAGGCAGCAAGAAACAAACATTTATCCACAATGAAGCTCCCATAAGACTGTCAGCTGATTTCTTAACTGAAATATTTCAGGCCAGAAGATATTGGAATGAAATATTCAAAATGATGAAACAAGGACCTACAACAAACACTACTTTAATCAGTAAGGCTATCATTTAGAATTAAAGGAAAAATAAAGAGCTTCCCAGACACTATGTACAGATATAGATATAGATAGATAGATGATAGATGATGATATAGATATAGATAAATAGATAGATAGATATAGATAGATTATAGATAGATAGATATAGATGATATAGATAGATAGATATAGATGATGATGATATAGATATAGATAGATATAGATATAGATATAGGTATAGATATAGATATAGATGATATAGAGAGTTTCTTACCACCAATCCAGTATCATAAGAAATGTTAGTCCTGGCCAGTGTGGCTAAATAGGTTGGAGCATCATCCCATACACCAAAGGTTACAGGTTTGATTCCCAGTCAGGACACATACCTGGGTTACAGATTGGATCTCCAACTGGGGCATATGCAAAAGGTATCTGTAAGGAAATGGAGTCAGTCAGGCTCCCTTACCTGGATATACAGGGAACTGGGACTTAGCAGTGTTTCTATAACTGTGTTTAAGGGCCCACGTGCGCATGATCAAGATCTGTTATATGATTAGTAATAGTCTATGTTGGCACCCAGCTGGCTTTGTTTGCACTTAGTATATAAAGGAGTTGGACTTCTGATGGTTCGACTCATGGCTTGCGGTGTATGTGGATCACCCCACACTGGAATAAAGGCATGTCAGACATCCGTACATCTCTGTGAACTTTCTGCCATCTGCCAGAATCCTGTGTGACTCTCCCCAGAATAGAGCAGCTGCAGGGCAATTAACACAGTCAGCAGAATTCATCATAGTATGGTATGGAGCCCTCAGGATCCCTGGAAGGGGGGGTGGTGGTTAGAGGACTCTCCTGCCACCAGTATATGGTATTTGGTTGCCATCTCCTTGCAGATTGGGCTCCCCCCACAAGATTGGCCTGATAGTAATGGTGCACCCAACACAGGTAATAGGGGAGACCCTGGTGAAGCTGAGCACCTCAGCAGCTATGGAGGCCATGGGCTTGGTGTTTCTTATAGCTTTGTGAGCTGTGATGGAGACTGTGCTTCATGGCAGTGAAGTAAGGAGAGCTCTAAGAGGGAGCAGAAACCTTGTAGCCTGGTGTCTGTGCCCTGGAGGAGGACCTCATGACAGGAGAGCAGAATCATGGTGGTCCCCCTCCCAGATCATAGTGGATGATTCAGAGGAGAGGGAAGAGGAACTGAGTTCCCTGAAGATGCTCCCAGTAGTCCAGTAATGATACAGAGGACAAAATCCCAACAGCCTGTGGTGCCTGGGGGGAATCTAGTTGGCCCTGCCCAGATGGTTGAGCACATAAGTACCATCTATATACACAGGCCAAACTAGTTGATCTGGTGAAGCAGTTTTGGCAGTGATCTGGGGAGCCCTTGGCTGCATGGCTGCTCTGTCTTTGGGATTTAGGAGTGGATAGTATCATGTGCACTAATAATGAAATAGAAAAGTTAGTTTCCATCAGGACTCACCCTTTTCTGTGCCAGTGGCTGCAAAACAGCTGATGCAGTGGGAGGGGGCAGGGATCTCATTCTCTGTTGTAGTGGGTCATGGCTGCTATATGCAGGGTCTGGTCAGATGCAGGAGATGTGCCAGACACTGAGTAAATGGAAGTCTTATGTGGATTTAATGCAGATTCTATGTGTGTTAGGTATGCAGCAGGCCATGTTTAATCTTAATACTCATGGCCCTGGTGACGTTTTATGGCAGGGATGAGGGATCTGGTGCTGCAGCATACCCTCTCTGCTTCTTTTAGATCACTCATGGTTATTTTGGCCCTGAATATTGGGTACCATATTAATGATGTCACTACAATGGTGGTGAGTCTGAGGGAAACAGATAGTCAGAAGCAGTAGAAAGGAGTTCAGATAGTGTCTCGAGTCCTCTCTACCCCTCAGTCAAAAAGTGAACCTGTGCAGGTGACTAGAACCCAGATGTGGTTGGATATTTTAGGGGCTAGAGTTTTGAAATAAAATAGATGGGAAGCCAAATGCCTATTTATTAGAACTGTGGGAGCATGTGCAAGCTGACCAGGAAAAGAAGGAAGTGGAGGGAAAACCTGGGAGCATGCCCCAAGAGGCCCATTCTATCTGGATGGAAGATGGTCTGGCTGTGCCAACCTCCTGAGAAGAAGGAGATATCCTTTGGAAATTTGAATAGGGAGAGGTCAGAGGACCTGTCTACGGGGGACAGATAGGGACTGGAAGCCACATGTGGAACTGACTAGTCACTGGTACCCTACAAATATCCAGCAGGTCCTGGCTGTAGTAGACACAGGGGCAGAATGCACTCTCCTGTATTTCCTTGTTAGGAAACCTTAACAAGTTTCTGGAGCCTGAGGCCTCTATTGATGTTTACATGGGATACAGTGTAAAGGTGAAGGTCATGCAGCTTCCCCTGAGTATCAGGTGATTGCCTCCCTTTGAATATACTGTTTATGTATCTCCCATTCCTGAGTATATCCTGGGCATTGATGTGCTCCAAAGATTGTGGCTGCAAACCACTGTGGGAGAATTTCTCCTGAGAGTGCAAGTGGTAAAAGCCATTGTGCAGGGGCATGCTGAGCATACCACAATCATTTGCTCTTCCCGTAATGAGTGATGGCAGTGAAGCAGTACTGGTTGCCTAGGGGCCATGAGGAGGTCACAGCAACTATGGGAGAGTTGGAAAAAGTAGGGTAATTAGGGTTGCCCACAGTCCCTTCAACTCTCCCATGTGGTCAGTGAGTAAGATGATGGCATGTGGAGAATGATGGTAGATTACCAGGAGTTGAATAAAGTCATTCCCCCAATACATGCAGCAGCCCCCTCTATGATGGACTTGATGGACCAATTAACTAATGAGCTGGGAACTTATCATTTTGTGGCTGATCTAGCAAATGCTTTTTTCTCCATTGATATTGCTCCAGAGAGTCACGATCAGTTGGCTTTCACATAAGAAGGCCAACAATTGACCTTTACAGGTCCCTCAAGGGTATTTGCATACCCCAACCAGCCATTACAGGCTTGTAGTGGAAGACATGGCTAAGTGGCTACAGCCTGCTGAGGTGCGCCTGTTCCATTACATTGATGATTTTGCTAACCAGTGATTCTCTTGCAGAGTTGGAGAAAGCAGTGCCACAAGTGTTGTCACACCTGAAGTCATGTGGCTGGTCAGTCAATGAGGCCAAGCTGCAAGAGCCTGGACTATCTATTAAATTCTTGGGGGCTGTCTGGTTGCGTAAGACAAAAGTAATTCCTGATGTGGTAATAGATAAAATTCAGGTGTACCCTACCCCTACCACTGTGAAAGAGCTCCTAACGTTTTTGGGTTTGCTAAGGTACTGGAGAGTGTTTTTGTGCCTCACCTCACTCAAGTTGTTTACCCCTTGTATGCTTTGGTGAAAAAAAGAAGTGAGCTGGGACTGGACCCTGACCTTGGAACAAGTGTTCCAAGGACTGAAGCTCATCATTAAACATGCTCGGGCCTTGCATGCTCTGAATCCTGCTAGACCTTGTAAGCTAGAAGTGTATGTGACACAAGGAGGCTTTGTGTAGGGTCTTTTGCAGTGATTGGAATAGCTATGTCAACCCCTGGGATTCTGGTCTCAACTATGGAAGGATGAAGAGGTATGGCACTCCCTAACTGAAAAGCAACTGGTGGCAGTGTATGCTGCCCTGTTGGCCTCAGAGGCTATAACAGGAAATGCCCCCATGACAGTAAGGACTATTTACTCATTGCAAGGTGGGTCTGGGCCATCCCAAGCCTCACAGTGAGTCTGCCCAGATATCCACATTAGCTAAGTGGGGGGCTTATCTGCAACAAAAAGGTACTCTTTCTATTAAACCCCTATAGGCCAAGCTGCAGGAAGTGTTAGGCTTTGTTATTTATGTACACGGAAAAATCTCCTGCCCCTGACACAATAGAAGTGGAAACTAACCTCTTCTGTGAAGGGCAGGTACCTATTCCTTCAGATGCATGGTACACTGATGGGTCCAGCAGGAGCCAGCCCGTCATGTGGACTACTGCAGTGATTCAACCAGAAACACTGAAGTCTGTCAGAGTAGCCAGTGGGCAGAACTATGGGCTTCATGGTTCATGGTTGAAAATGAAGCACTGCCCCTGACTATTTATTTGCACAGATATTTGGGCAATATACTGGGGACTAACATTATGGATCTCTATATGGCATGCAAATAAATGGATGGTTATGCATATGCCATTATGGGGACAGGCCTTATGGCAAGACCTATGGGAATTAGGCCACCAGAAACAAATCACTGTATATGATGTGACTGGGCATGCACCCCTAGCATTCCCTGGGAGTGATGAGGCTGATACTCTAGCCAAGGTGCAATGGCTAGAAACTGTGCCTGCCAGCCTGTCAGTTGCCCAGTGGCTACATCATCACCTCTTACATGCTGGAATAAAGACCATGTGGTCTACTATAAAAACTTGGGGATTACCTGTCACCTTAGCACAGGTACAGGAAGCTTGTGAGAACTGTGTTGTCAGCTCACGAGAGCATCCCCAGAGGCCTGTGGGAACTACCGAGCAGTTGGTGAGGTGATGAGTACTGCTGATCTGGTGGCAGGTTAACATGAACAGACCCCTACCTAGTTCAGAGGGGTATAAGTATGCAATCACATGTGTGGACATGGCCACCTGACCCTTGGCTGAATACCCTGCATGCTACTCAGATCAAAAAGTGGTGATCATTGGGCCAGAGCACTTATGCACCACCTATGTGCAACCCTTGATCATTGAAAGTGATTAGGGAGCACATTTTATAGGGGCCTTGATGCAACAATGAGTCCAAGACATGCAAATTGACTGGAACTGTCATGTGGCCTATCACCCCCAAGCTGCCAGGATAACTTAACGGTATAATGGCTTATTAAAGCAAGGCCTGTGAGCCACAACTGCCATCTCAACATTGAGGGGTTGGACAACATGTTTATGGACTGTCCTCTGAACTCTAAACAAAAGGAGTCAGAGGAGGGGCCTGGCTCTGGTGGAAGCATTACTCCACTGGACTGAAGTTCCAATTCAACTACAAGTACACTCTAGGGATGCTTTGCTAAAACCAGGCTTGAGAAAACAGGGGAATATTCTCTTGCCCACTCCTGATGGCCTGGAGCATGGACAAATGCCCACTTGGATGTGGCTTCAGGAGACAGAGGCCTCCCATATGTGTTGGGTGGCTCTTACTGCCCCTTGATGACAAGGGGTAGAGAGAAACTTGCAAATAGTGCCCTGGGTGATTGGGACATGTCCCCCAATCTAAAGGTGACATATACCAAGGGCCAGCAGACCATGAAATGCCTCTGCAGCTCCTTTGTGATATCCCTATGGCCCACCATGAATTCTCTACTTATTGCAAGTAGATGCTGAACCCCTAGTCAAGGTATGAAAGGTATGGTATTCAAACCCAGGGAGATCCCCTCTGCCAGTCACCATCTTATTGACTGACCAGAAACTTGCTTGTATATTGTCTGAGGGTTGTGACTTGCCATAGTTATTTCCAATAACTATTTTGTCTTTTTGCCTGTATGGTATAAATTAACACCATAGTTGACTGGGTACATACCTATGCCTCAGTGGCTAACTAATCAGCGTGCCGGGTCTGCACTGAGATTCTCCCTTAGCATGGCTGCTAGCCTTTCATGGTGCACCACTCTGGTTCCCATTGCAAATTGGACTTGGTTATAACACCAGTGGAACAGTGCACATTACTTATAGAGTGTGACCTAGACTGACATCTATGCTGGGACAGAACAACAGTATGACCAGCCTTAGCTGTTAATAGGCTACTCCATATGGGATGACTCAGGTTGGCTCATAGTTGAGTCCATGAAGCTGGCTGGACCAGCCCCCCTCTGTATTGAGAACCTCAAAGGACAAGCCCAAGGGGGCTGGACTCCAATAGGTTTGTGTCAGAAACACACTCTTAAGCATTATTGGGAGGCACCAAATAAGTGGACTGTAGTTCCCACTGAGGCTCTCTGTGTGTGTGGCTTACACGGGTGGCCTTACTTGTCAAGAAATTGGACTGACTGTTGTACCTGGAGATGGCCATATCTGCCTGTCTGAGTTCAGAAAATTCTTATGAACCAGCCAGTCAACTGGGAAGCATTTCAGGAGTGACACTGGTTAAAACATACTCACTGGTGATACTACCCATTAGCCATTTTTTTTTTCTCCTCAAGCTGCTTCTATAGTCACTAAGGCTGAGATAACTGTTTTGGCTTTGTATGGGGGAGCTTTTCCTGCAGAGCCCCCCCATCCACCATGGATGAGAATAAGTCTACCAAGACTTAATCTGCTTGGGGAGGAAAGGTAGCCGATATCTCAAAGGAGAAGGACCAAGAGCCTCTTCCTTGATAGGCTTTTATTAGATTCGTTTTGCACAGGAATACAGACAAAGTTCATGAATCATTGTCAGGCAATAAAGAAAAAACAATAGATAACAAAGAACTTTGAGGGCCTATTTTGAGCCAGGGTCAGGTAGCTAAAGAGCTATGAAACTTTGAGGAACAGACTCACTTCTTGCTTGGACCCTTATTTAATTGAGAGCATTTTAAACAAAGCAGGTTTCACAGAATTTTACATATTCTTTTTTAAGCCTGATTTCCCTAGGGAATGTGACCTTTCCAGCACAAGGTGGTACCCACCACCAGCATTGTCTCAGGCTTAAGTCAAGCAGGGGTAGTAAGGTAGCCAAGAGATTAGGAGACTTCTTGCAGACAGAATGAGGACTCAGTCTATGTCAAAACTGAGGGGCAGGGGACCATCACCCCTTTTGCTGTAAGCCCCCAAGTCCTTCCTGGGGGCCTCCACATGATTGTGCCTGTCTTAGGTCAGGCACAATCCCCTCTTGGGGAATCTTACCCATCATTGGCTAACTGATCAAGCATTGGGGGCCAGTTATGGATGAAGAAAAAAAAGCAGAAGCATCACCCCTGCCAGGGAGATAAACCTTGTCTCCTTAGTGGCTTACAGTCCGAAGGTCGCTTTCTTAGCCTTAGCCATGGTGGGGGGTTGGGGGGGGGAAGGTGCGGGGGGAGGGTTATAGCTTCTGAAACCAGGCAGGTGGTTCCCAACAGCTTTGCGCACCAGCCGTGCATTGAACACAACACATGATTCCTTAAGCCTCTTTAATGAGAAGTATATCAATTTGAGAAAAGTAGCCCTACAAAATCGCATGGCCTTAGACATGTTCCCTGAACTACAAGCAGGGTATGTACCCTAGTTGACCAAATGCGGTGTGTACATTCCAGATATCCATCACAATGTTAGCCAGGCTAATGCCTCTGAGACCTATGCTATTGAACACCTATCAGGTGATTCCCTGAAAGAATGGCCGGTGTCCCTAACTTCTGAATGGCAGTGGGGCCTTGCTATTTGAGGGGGCGGTGCCTGTTTTCTGGTCACTTGCTGCTGTAGTCTATACTGTTGTTGTAGTATATGGGTGCAGGACTCTGCCCTCCTCACCAAGGGACCTTCGCAGAAGAAACCCTAGCATAGATTATACAGTGAGGAACCCTGAAGGGGTGGAATGTAAAGCTAATGGAGTGAGTTAGGATCCCTCATCTGGATACCTGGGGAACTAGGATTTAGCAGTGTTTCTATAACTGTGATTAAGGGCCCTCATGTGCAGAATCAAGATCTGTTACATAATTAGTAACAGTCTATGTTGGCACCCAGCTGGCTTTGTGTGAACTAAGTATATAAGGGAGTCGGGACTTTCTGTGGTGTGACTCATGGCTTGGGGTGCATGTGGATCATCCCACCCTGGAATAAAGGCATGTCAGATATTCCAACAACTCTGCGAATTTTCTTCTGTCTGCCTGAATCCCCTATGAACATGCCCTGCTTTGAGTGGCTGCAGGAGAGCAGCCAATCTATGTTTCTCTCTCTCCCCCACCACTTTCTCTCTCTTTTTATCTGTCTCTCTTCCTCTCTTTCTAAAAGCAATGAAGAATAATGTCCTTGGGTGAAGATTAAAAATACATATATATAAGGGCCACCAAGAAAAAGAAGAAGACAACAGAGGAACATAGTTAAAAGAATAAAATGGAAATAAATATATACCTATCGATAATCATTTTAAATGTAAATGAGTTAAATTCTCTAATCAAAAAATATAGGATAGTGGATATATGCAAATTATCTCTGGCCAAGATGAAGGTATAGGTAGACACA
>PVKM010015717.1:0-27599 GCA_004027735.1 Carollia perspicillata
TGGGGTGCAGGGGTGCTCACTGGGCTAGGCTCCCTCCATCCAGTGAATTTGGGCCCAAACCCTTCCCTTCCCAGTGCTACCAGGAGAGAGTCGCAGTGCCTTCCCTTTAACCCTGGAGTCTCTGCCCAGCTGGGCTGGGAGTCAGCTTAGGGGCTGTCACAGCAGATTCCCGAGACCCTCTGTTTGATAAATTCCTCCTACTCAAGCCTGGTGCCTTGTGTAGCCCAATTCTCCAGTCAGCCCGGTGACTATCGGGGTCAGTGCGCGTCACAGCCTGACTCTCAGCTCTCCCGAGCTGGCACCCACAGACTGCGTGACTAATCACAGCCCTGTTTGTCTTGCCTCTTCACCCTTATTCCCCTCTCTGAGATCAGAACTCTGCTGGTGTTGCTCCAACCCTGGTCTGTTGGGGAGGGAGGGAGCAGGTGACCCAGCTCTCCCCTAAGGACTGTGGCAGGCTCTCTGCTTTTAAGCAGTCTGTGGTAGACTGAGCACCCACTCTGGGCACCGGGCCTGGGGCTACAAATGCACCCCAGTCCCCTCACTGGTCCCCGGGACCTTACTGTCCTGAAGTATCCTTCTTACCATCTGGTTTCTGGTTTTTCAGTGTCTGCTACAGTTTCGTGGACTCTTATTTTCAAATACGCTGTAGTACTGTTGTCTGTCTGCTCTGTTCCTCCATGGATTAGCCAGTTTTTCCTCCTTTGTGTAGGGGAAAGTGAAATCCGCTCCCTCCTACTCTGTCACCATCTTCTTCCCCCTACAACTAGTTTTGTAGAACTGTTGCTGACTTAAGTTCTGTCAAGGCTTGCTTCACAGGTTTGAGGGCTCTGTTATTGGTGTATATGTTTTTATATAACTTTTATATTTTTAATGTAGTGACCCTTTTTATATTTTTATATTTTGTATTTTTATGTGTTGATATATTTTTATATTTTTGAGGTATTGACCCTTTATTAATATATAATGTCTGTCCTTGTCTCTTGTAGAAGTTTTTACTTAAAGTCTATTTTGTGTTACATTAGTATAGACACCCCTGCTCTCTTTTTGGTACTGTTTGCATGGAATATGTTTTTCACCCTTTTACTTTCAACCTATTTGTGTCTTTGAATCTAAAGTGGCTCTTTTGTATACAGGATATAAATGAATCATATTTTTAAAAAAATTTTGGTCTGCTGATTTGCCTTTAAAGAGTTTAATCTATTGGCATTAAAAATAATGCTATAAGAAAATACTTCTGACATTTCACTATTTGTCTTATACCATTTTGTATCACTTATTTTTTACACATTGCATTTTTTGTGCTAGTTGATTTTTTTTGCAGTGAGAAGTATTGATTTCCCTATCATTTCTGTTGTGTATATTTTAGATATTTTCTTTGTGGTTATATGTGGATTCCATTTAGCATCCTAAATTTTAGCAATGTAGTTTGACCTAATACCAGCTCCAATAACATGCAAAAACTATACTCTTATTCAGTTCTGTCTCACCTCCCTTTATGTTATTGTGGTCACTTTTTTTGTTATCTTAATCCTTATGTGCCCCATAACAAATGTATAACTGTTATTATTTATTTTTTAAATCTTATAGGAAATAAAAGGTGGATTTAAAAACCAAATATATAATAATACTACACTTGTACATATATTTGTCCAAATATTTATCATTACTGAAGATATTTATTTCTTTCTATGACTTTCAGTTACTATCTACTAATAAACCAGAAAATTGCCTTTAGCATTTCTTGTAGAACAGGTGTAGTTGTATCAAACTCCCTCAGCTTCTGTTTATCTAAGAATGTTTTAATTTCTTCATTTGTAAAGGATATTTTTGCTGTATATAAAACTCTTGGCTAACAATTTATATTTTTGACTTAAATATGCCACCTTATTGTCTTCTAGCCTCCACAGTTTCTGAAGGAAAATTGACTTTTTACCTTATTAAAGATCCTTCATACTTGACAAGTTGTTTCTCTCTTGCTGCTTCAAGATACTGTCTTTGTCTTAGTTAACCATGTTTTGTTTATGTCTCAGCATGGGTCTCTATGACTCTTTCCTACTTAAAATCCATTGAGCATTGTGGATGTGTTTATGTATTTCATCAAATTTGGGAAATTTTCAAGCATTATTTTTTCAAATATTATTTCTTCTCTTGTGTCTCTCTTTTTCCTCTGGGACTCCTGCAGGGTATATGTTAGTTAATACACCTAACAATGTCTCTTACAGATTGTCTATTTTATTTATTATTATCTTGACCCTCTTGACAACTTTTCTGCCTCCGAGTTTGCTCTTTTTTTTTTTGTTCTGCCCTCAGATATGCTATTGAATAAATCCAGTGAAATTGTAAAAACAATTTTATTTTTAGAGCTGGGGAAGGGAGGGAGAAAGACAGGAAGAGAAACATCAATGTGAGAAAAAAACATCAATCAGTTGCCTCTGGTGCACACCACAACCAGGGACCATGCTCCAACTGGGGAACAAACCTGCAACCCAGACATGTACCCTGACTAGGAATTGAACAGGCAATCTTTCACTTTGTGGGATGACAGCCAACCAAGTGAGCCACATTGTTCAGGGAAGTGCTATTAATTTTTAATTTCAGTTATTTTACTTTTCAGCTCCTGTATTTCTGTTTGGTTTCTTTCTATATTTTCTTCTTTATTTATATTTCCATTATATTTATACATTTATTTCTTGATTTTCTTTAGTTCTTTGTCTGCATTTTTCTTTTATCATATTTAAGATAGCACTTTTAGTCATTCTACTAATTTCAATATCTTGACTTCCTCAAGAACAGTTTCTGTCAATTTTACTGGTTTTTTCAAATGAGCCATATATCCCTCCTTCCTTTTATGCCTTGATTTTGTTGTTGTTGGTTATTGACAACCAGTCATATTTTATCATAATATGGTCACATTCAAAATCATATTTTCCTTCTTCCTCACATTTAGCTGTTTTTAAAAACAACTTCATTTGTTAAACACTATAGTAGCCCATTTGTTGAGGTGTTTTCCCAAACTATAGTTGCAAGGACTGCCATATGTGGTCACTTAAGTCTGTGTTCCTTTAGATTGTGTTCAGCTAATATTTTGACAGAGATTTCCTTGAGTTCCAAGAGTTAAAAAAACAAACAATAACTACTAAAAAAAAAAAAAAGAACACACACACCTTTCCCAGTCTTTTCAGATTAGTTCTGTGCTGAAGTACTCCTTCAACACTTAGCCAAACGTGCACTTAATTGATGGATCAGCCCAGTGTGTAAGTTTTGAGTCTTGTCTTGTATTTTCTAAACATATGGCTTGCCTTAGGCATGCATGTGGCTTTCTAAATCACCCTGGGCACTTTTAAATGTCTTAAATCCCTAAAGGATTTCCTTCATTTCTAGCTCCCAGGATTAGGCACTCTATTGTATGTCTTCACCCATTGTTTGTTGCCCCAGGCATCTGTGCTTTGTTAGTTTGCTCTGTAACATTTTTTAAACAAATGCCCACCCCTTTTTCAGTCTGCATTCTGAATTGAATGAAACAGAAGTAAACACAATATATCACTCCTTCAGGCAGCCCCCAAACAGGTCAGACCGCACATACACAATAGTTCATGAATAAATTTTGCTCAACTCACTGGGAAACAAGGGATAAAGATCTCACACTAAGAACAAGGCCTGGCCCTGGCTAGTGTGACTCAGTGAATTGAGTGGTGGCCTTCAAACCAGAGGGTTGACAGTTTGATTCCCAGCCAGGGCACATGCCTGGGTTGCAGGCCAGGTCCCCATTAAGGGGCACATGAGGGGCAACCACACATTGATGTTTCTCTATGTTTCTTTCTCCCTCCTTCCCCTTCTCTCTAAAAGTAAATAAATAAAATCTTTTTAAAAATACATGCTATGCACTCTGGTATTTGTTATCATTATTTCATTTTGTCTTATTTCAATTTTCAGTGCTGGTTGAAATGCAGTAAATTTATCTGATGACTTGCAGTAAATTTATTTGATGACTGGGTAATGGGTTGAAATTTGCAGTTTGTAAACTGTATAAGATGCCCACTTGTCTGAAGGCTGATCTCCTTTCCAAGTTCCTATACAGCAATGGTAGTGACTCCCATTTCTCTGCAGGATTGTGGTTATGGAGAGGGGGGAGATGCATACTGCACAGCCTGCCCTCCTCGCAGATACAAAAGCAGCTGGGGCCATCATAGATGTCAGATTTGCATCACCTGTGCTGTCATCAATCGTGTCCAGAAGGCCAACTGCACAGCTACCTCTAATGCAGTCTGTGGGGACTGTCTACCCAGGTGAGCCTGCTATATGAAACCAAGCCATTCTGGGCCTTCTCCAGCCCTTGGAACTCTCTCTTAACATTATCTCTCAGAGCCTAGTTGAAATGTTCTAACTGTCCATATGATGATGACTTCAAGCTCCCACTAGGGAGAAGCAGTGTACTACCAAGATCCCCCTACAAAGTGCCTACCACATGGTCAGCCACAGATGATTATTGAACAGCTTTATCATCATGGTAGCATGCTTAGTGTGGGCCCAAGATTCAAGATATAGCTCACTGCAGACATAAAAGAGATTAGAAAGAAGTTGGTGTCAAAGCAGAACTCCTCTCTCTTGTGATACTAGCTCTCCTTTTGGTTACAGGGTGGTTGAATGGGGGAATAGGTTTAGTATCTGGGTCTCTGAGTCAGAATCAGACATAGAGATACAGAACTCACAAGGGATGGTGGTGGGTACTGGCTTCCAGGAGGGCAAGACTTCTAAAATCTGCCTATGGTCCCAGGAAGGATCAATCCAGGGGCATTGATTATTTGATCACCTTGCAATTGCTTGTTGCTCTGACCACAGGTTCTACCAAAAGACACGCATTGGAGGCCTGCAGGACCAAGAGTGCATCCCATGCACGAAACAGACCCCCGCTTCTGAGGTTCAATGTTTGTATCCAGTTCTCTTTTTTAATTCTCCAACCCATTGAGTGACAATAAGACAGGGTAATAAAGACTTCTACTATCTGCCCATACTGTTTCCTGTAGGGCAGATTGGCAAGTGAATCAGGTTTTGAATCTTGGTTTCACAATGTTTTATCTGTGTAACCCTCGTCAAATCATTGAAATTTATTGACCCTCATTTTACTCACGTGAAAAAAAATATGATTCATGACTATCATGATTTTTCATACCTTATTGGATGGCTGTCTAGGTCTAATGAAATAATAGATTTAGAAGCAGTTTATAAATTATAATGTGTATACTTGTGGATGATGATGATGATGATGATATGAGGTATACAGGAGTCCCTAGTGCTTAAGGCTGGTAAAGGTTGTATGAAGTACTAGGATCTAGTCTATGCCTATATCACTATTGACTTATCTGTCCATCTATTGTTTTTATATATCTACCATCTATATATCTAATTGTGTGTTCTTTTTAAATTATTGATATCTTTTTAAATCATAAAATATTTCAAATATGCAGAAATATTTAAATGCAGAAAATATAATATAAAAATACTCAGGAACTAACATCCATACTTAATAAATCTTAACATTTTGTGTATTTGCTTAAGATTCTTGTAAAGAACAAAGATTTTGGAGAACATTATGCTGAGTGAAATAAGCCAGTCAGAGAAAGACAAATACCAAATGATTTTACTCATATGTGGAAACTAACGAACAAACTGAACTAACAAGCAAAATAGAGACAGACTCATAGATACAGAGCAGGATGACAGCTAAGGGGTGGTGTTTAGGGGTGGAGGGATTGAACAAAAAGGAAAAGGACTCATGGACATGGATGACAGTGTGGTGATTGCCACAAGGGGAGAAATGTTTAAGGGGGCTAAATAGTAATGGGAAAAACACAATTAAAAAAATAAAATAATTTAAAAAGCAAAACTAGAAAAGTAAAATAAATAAACAAATGAAGTCTCCACAGATTTAATGGAATTCCCTTTTTCATCCTCTCTAAGTTACATTCTCTTTCTACTTCTTCAAAGGCAACCACTATCATGAAGTTGTATGTATCTTGTTGATAGACCATACTACAGGAACAGATCTCAAAATCTCAGTGACTTAATACAATAAAAGTTTGTTTTTCACTATGCAAAGGTCTTCCTTTATCTTATATCTATATCATCTAGATCATGTGGCTTTCAGATTAATTGGACATGGAAAGAGATAGAGCAGCCATACTGGCTTTTAACTACTTCGGTCTACAAGCGATACACATTACTTCTACTTACAGTCCATTAGCCAGAAGTACTCTGATGGCCCTACTGTAAAACTGTATGGGAAATGCATGGCAGCATGTGAATAATTGGTGAGCATATGACTCTGCCATCTCTCTACCCATGTTTTAATACTTGTATTCCTTTCTGACATATATATTTATTTATTTATTTATTTATTTATTTATTTATTTATAGGCAATATACACTGTTATTTATATTTTATAAGGTTTTATATAAATGATATCAAGCTACATACTCTTTTTCCAATGCGTTTCCCCTGTCTAAATTATTTTAAGTGCTATATAATATTATATCATAGGACTAATCATGATTTATTTATCCTGTGTCCTATAGATAAGCACTTTAGTTTTCTATTTTTCTAGGTTATATAACTAGTAATGACATGGAAAGACCATAGAATATGTGAATCTTCAAATAATTGTAGTAATTTATACCGTATTAGCAGTTTATGCCAGTTTCTCTGCTTTGTTCTTTATACTTTTGCCTTATCTACAGAGAAGTAAAACCAGCTTAGCAACTCTAATTGGAAAAGGCCCTAAAGAGAGAGCAATGATCTGAGGAAGTTCAGGTCCAGTGGCAGGGTGACTGTTGACTGCTCACAATGACTAACCTCCTCTAATTTTTTGTCTCACAGGTGCCTTCCAGTTGAGTTTAGTGAAGGCAGATGTACCCACAGTGCCCCCTCAGGAGGCCACACTTGTACTGGTGAGCAGTCTGCTCATGATGTTTACCCTGGCCTTCCTGGGTCTCTTCTTCCTTTATTGCAAGCAGTTCTTTAACAGATATTGCCGACATGGTAAGTATAGCTGCTTCACATATTGCATAAATCAAGAACAAGGCTATAATTAGCAGAAAAGATGAATTTTTTTGGGCTAAGAGCTAGTAGGCCTTCCATAGAGTGCTGGAAAACCCCAGAGGTGGACTACCTGGGGGAGGCAGTATGGGCCTTCAGAGCTGCTTGAGGCCAACCCCGCCCATTCATGGGACCTGTTTCATTAAAATATAGGGGTTACTTAAGGAACACAACATCGTAGGAAGGCCCTTGGAAATAAAATTTGCACACTTAGGTTTTAAATCTACATCTAAATCACTTTGTAACTTTAGACAAATCATCTAACTTCTTTGGACCTCTTTCTCCCTAATATTTAAAATGACAGGTGGAATTAGATTAGTTGGTTTTGTTCTTTTATAATTTTTCATTTCTACTAATAGTTATAGATTTGGTAACATGTCAAAAATGAAGGCAGGCTGGCTGGATTTGAGATATGACTATAATAAAAGTGGATGAAGTCTTAGCTAACTTATTGGTATAGTATTAACCCAAATGTGGATAACTGACAGCCCAGTGTCTAGAAGAGTTGACAAACATAGACTTTTCCCCCAGAAAATAAATATATCCAGAAAAGTCTGTCAGCCAGTAGGAAATAGCCATGTGAAATTCCAGATGGAAGGTCATATTTAAATCAGGAATAACACTGTGATCTGTTTTCAGTACAACTCCAGCCATCAACAAAAATGGAGGACAAAATCCAGGTCACTGAGGGCAAAGATAGAGGTAGGATGGTGGCTGGCCAGGACCAGGCAGAGTGTTAAAACTTCAGCCAAGGGTACTGGAGCTCAATACAGCTTAAGTTTCATCAAGGGAATGGAAAGCTATGTAGATATACTGAAGCAGAAACACAGGCTAATGAGTGGTGTTGATTTAATAAGGAAGGGTGAAGATAAAGTTTGTAGGATATTGGGGTGCTTAAGACTCCTCCTTAGCCCACTGGATAACAGGGTCCAAAGCAATACAACTTTTACCAGTCTCTATTTGTATGAGAAGATCCTCTTATATGGATCTACCTTGGTCAGTTTGGCTCTAGAGCCTGCTAGATGATCTTCAGAAAATCTAACAGATATGTTTGACCACACCCCTGGCTTAACTGGAGATTAATGTAGCATTTCATGGGCTTCTGGGACATAAGGGGAACACTGTTGCTCCTTATGACCCTTATCAAACTCTATTTCTGTTTCCTCTACTCTTTAAAAACTCTGGGTCAAGGTAGATCCATCCTGTATTTGACTTTGAAGGTTAGTTTCTCAGATGGAGCTGTTGTCCAGTCCTTAGGCATGGTATGAAATGTGAATAATGAAGCATTTGGGCCACAGGGCCCAGAAAGTTGAAGCACCATCTGAGAACTGCCTGTCTACCTTTTCCTAACTCAGAGAAAAAGAAATAGTAACCTTTATATGCTTTTTCTGTCCTCAACATCATAATGTAGTACCCCTCTCTGGGAATATGAGGACAGGCAACTGCCTCAAGGTCTCATAGGAGAAAGAGGGTTAGACATGTTTTCCATTGGGGAAGGTGTTTATTAGGAGTCACTAATTTACATACATACTGTGGTTGTATGGGCAAGATTAGTGTGTGAATTAGATCCAATATTAGGTACAATAAAGATTAGTAGGGACTGTGCCAAACTAAAGATTTCATTTCCTGTTTAAGGGAAATTTACTTCTCAGCTCCAGTTGTTTGTTACCATGCAGGAATATTCCATGTTTCAAGATCTCCTGGATTTTCAAGAGAAGCCAAAAATATGGATTTTTGTTCGAAATAGTTTTAAGCTCTGATGAGTTCTAATAAATAATAAAAACACAACCGCAATGTGCAGATCAAGAAAACATACATAGGTTCTCAGTTTGTCACCTGATGTCAAATCAGACTTAAGCATAAAGTACCACAAATTCGATGGCTTCAAATGATACCCATTTACAATGTCACTATTTTCATAGATCAGCTGAATCTCTGTTTAGAGTCTCACAAGGCTGAAATCAAGGAGGGTTGTGTTCCTTTCTGGAGGCTCCAAAGAAGAATGCATTTCCTTGATCATTCAGAAAGATGGAAGAATTCAGTTCCTTGCATTTTGGGGCTGAGGTCTCATTTATCTCTTGACTGTCAGCTGAGGGTCATTCCCAGTTACTAGAGGTCACCCACATTCTCTAGCTTATGGCCCCGTTTCTTTTTCAAAATGAGCAATAATGAATTGAGCCTTTTTGATGACTCATCTTTCAGATACTCTCTCCAATTCTTCTGCCTCCTCCTACTTTTAAGGACACATGTGATTACATTGGGCCCACTTGGGTAATCCAGGGTAATCTCCCTATTTTAAGTCCCATGATCTTAATGCTATCCACAAAGTGCCTTTGCTGTATAACATACACACAGGCATAACACCAAAGTGTTGAAGATCATGGGGCTGGGTGTCAAAATCTTGCTTCCCACAGAGGGTTATTCCTTCTCTGAAGAAATTGACTCCTTTCCTTGCTTTATCTCCAGGTAGCCTCAATATAAAACCCCACATTAAGTGTGTTTCTCAACTGTGACACCTCAGCCTGGTGTTAGGTGCTCTGGTTCCAGTATGAAAATGGGGAGTGCTAGCTCCAGACCCTTTCCTATCTTGTACTCAAGACCAGGTGCCCTGCTGAAAGGAGCCCCTGCCTTTGGGTGACCCAGTGGCTTTCTGCTTCAAGTTGCAGGAGGTTCGCTGCAGTTTGAGGCTGACGAGGCAGTGGAAGAGGAATCTCTCTTCCCCATGCCACCTGGCCAGGAGACCAGTCCTGAGTCTCCACTGAGTGAAAGCATCTTGGAGACCCAGCCACTTAACCCCATCCTGGATGATGACCGCAGCTCGACTCGTGGCTTCTCCACCCAGGAGTCTTTTACCATGGCCTCCTGCGCCTCAGAGAGCCACTCCCACTGGGTCCACACTCCCATCGAATGCACAGAGCTGGACCTGCAAAAGTTTTCCAGCTCTGCCTCCTATACTGGAGCTGAGACCTTGGTGGGGAACACAGCTGAAAGCTCTGGAGAGAGCCTGGAACTCAATGTGCCCTTTGAAGTCCCCAGCCCTTAACTCTACTGAGGTGAGCTGGAAAGGTGGGGAAGACCAGAAATTGGGGACCACCCCAAAGAAATCCTTCTCTGGAGTACCGTTGTTCAGTAGGCCTAGCAGTAAAGGAACAGTAAGCTAGGATCACTGGTGGATGTTAGAACAACAATAGTGATGCTAATCTTTTGAGCGAGTCAGATATCACATTTCTGGGCCTTTAAGGAACTGGCTAGGTTTATGTGACAATGGTGTCTCTAACCTGGCCTTTTGCAAGGTCTCTTATGGTCCCACTATCTAATACTTCGTTATTCAGCAATCTCCTCTCATGTATACAAGCACCATGACAGCAGAGAAATACATAGGTCTTCACATGTGGGAGCCTTATATTTCAAATCTACCTCCATTCATTAATAGCTATGTGAACCTTGTGTAAATCCCTTTATCTCTCTGAGCCTCAGGCTCTTTATCTATAAAATGTAGAAAGCACTATTCACCTCATAAGTCCTTGTGAGGGTTGAATGAGAAATGCATGTACAAGTGCCTTTTACAGCATCTGGTACATTAGAGATGCTTAGACTATGTTAGTTATTCTTGCCTTCCTCCACCCCCAGTCACAATTTAGACATTCCTTCATATCCACTACACTCATATTAGAACATCCCTTTATGGTAAGAAGGTCAAGGTTTGTTAGCAAGAACTGAGACACAGAGAGTGAAAGTGATTTGCTCCAAGTCAGTCACAGAGCAAATCAGTGGCAGAACTAAGCTCAAGCCCAGGTTTGGGAGCTCCAATTCAGAGGTTTTCCAACTCTATAAATGTGACTATTCCATGGACAATGTTGCTTTCTCAAAGTGTTAAGTAGTGTGAGGCAGTATGAGGCAGGCAGCTGGGTAGATTCTTACTTTTCAAATAACCAGCTACCTTTCACCACCTATTTCCATATTTTTCCAACTAAGATATTGTCCATGTCCTTCAATGACATGCTCTTTCCTACATCGTACCTCAGAAAATGTGAACAATGTGTGGATGAATGTCAAGACTGCTATTAAAACAGTCAAGTCTAATGTACCCTCCAAGTCCTCCAATCCATGCTTGAGTTCCCTTTATAACATCCAACCAAGTTTCTGTGTCATTCTTGCTCACATACTTGCAGTGTCAGTAAGCTCACCACTGCTCAACATATATTGCCACTATGGTCAGTGGACTTGAACTCAACATAAAGAAAAACTTTCTGTCTCACTTTAGTAACCACCATTGTGTCCTGGCTCTGTTCCTTGGCCTGCACAAACCTCATCTGCTTTCTCTGCCTTGTGATAGTCCCAAAGAAGTCTGAAGATAACCTCTCCTATCTGAAAAGTGTCTTTGGTTCCTCTAAAGTATTTGGAGCCTAGAACTGAACTCAGTTTCATGAGGAATGGTCTCATCAGTGTAGAATAGGGTATAACTATCATCTCTTTAGCTAGGTGATGTATTTCTGCTATTGTATTCTAAACCATTGGTCTAAACCATATTAGTTAGTTTTCATTTTTGAAGGATGGGGAGAAAAGGAAGCTAGCAATATTGTGCTGACAGTTTTCTAACTTGCTCTGCTCCCTCCCTAGGTCTCTTGGGCTCCTGGCAGCCTTGCTCAGTCATTCTCCCTAGACTCTCCTGCCTTGTTTCTGTACCACAACAGCAGCAGAGGCCTAGGATGTGCTGTCCTCAAAAGCCACTACTCTACAATGGGGCACAAACTATCCCATCCACCAGAGAATTAATTCTTCATCACTTTCCCAAGACTGATCTGCAGCATTTCTTGCTTAACTATTCTCGCTATCCTGGAAAGCTGGATTCCCCAGCCATGGGATTACCAAACATGTCCCTAGCTCAGTTTGATTATAGAGAAGAGGGGAGGAGATGACAATTAATGGGAAACAGTTTTACTCTGTGTATCTTTGATCAAGTGGACCTGAAAGAATGATCTCTCAGTACTTTATTGATACATCTATCTAGCACTTTAAGCACAAAAATCAAACCCTTCCCCCTTTAGGTCCTCTGCACTGCCCCTCTCCCTAACACACACAGATATACACACACATCTACACACATCTTGGGAGAAGCCTGACATCTTGATACCCCATTCATCCCTTAAACTTCTTTTACTGTGACAGCTCTGGAGCAAGCTCATTTCCCAGGGTCTTTCTTCCCACATATAGGTCTCTACCCTTCTTCAGTGCGAAGTTAACTCAACTCAGTGCCTTTTTGATCTTTAAAATGGTAGTTTCTTTTATTTTTATTTCTCTTCAACTCTTGCCTCTCTTGTCTCTTCTTGGTGACTAGTCTTCTCAAACCTAAACTTGAGTTTCTAGATCCCCAGGGCCAAACTCAGAGGTCAGA
The DNA here is from genome assembly GCA_004027735.1 of Carollia perspicillata. NCBI lineage: Eukaryota > Metazoa > Chordata > Mammalia > Chiroptera > Phyllostomidae > Carollia > Carollia perspicillata. Next base: position 12,492 of record PVKM010015717.1, read on the forward strand.
ACTTTGGTCTTTGGAGATACAGTGAAACTCTTGAAATCTAAGGGGGCATTGAAAACCTATAGTTCTCAATGAAGTCTTATTCTAGGGCAGTTCAAAGACTATAGGTGCTTTCTTGGTTTAGAAAAAAAACAGTCAATTTCTAATCCCCACCATCAGTTTTACATACTTCTCAGAATGAAATAATGGAACCTTTTTATTTCCATGACTGATTTCAGAGAGAACCTCAGGGCTCAGATTTAGGCATCATGGATTGTTTTTAAGTCTACTTTATGTTTGTAATGGAATATTGGGCTGATGCCCTCTCCCTCAGAGAGGATCAGATTTGGAAGGAAAAAGTGCTCAATTGAATGAACGCAAAAGAGAGCAACCATCTCTTTTGTTTGGGAGCAGCCTATGTAGTCCAGAATGCTAAACATGACTTAATTTTTAAAAAACCATCACTGGAGATAGAGAACTGTTACCCTGGGATGGGAAGGCTGCAATTTACTACAAATATGGATGCTGCACTTTACAGTTTGCAATATGCCTTCATAGCCATCACTTCATTGAATATTTACACAGACCCTAAAGTGGATAAGGCAAGGGTTACAATTCCCAGTTTATAGGTAAGAGATAGAAAATAACTAGCTTTAAGTTACTTAGTGATATAAGGGTAAATAGCAAGGCCAGGGGCTCCCCAATCTTGAAATCTTCATTTTCTGGAAGACAGTGTTCTGAAGTAGGAGTATTTTGGTTTTCTGGCATATCTGTTCTGGAAAACAACTCTCTTGGAAGGAAATATAGTAGAGACTAATAAGGTCGTTATGCCTGGATGTGAATAAGGCAATGTCCTTTCCCATTGCACCAAGCCTCTCCTTTCCCCTCCCCACCCAACCTTGCAGCCAGCCTGGATGTACATTTTCTGCAACGTCTGATCCCAATGGAAAGCTAAGAGACTTTCCTTTCAACACTGACTTTCAAGAGGTCAAAAAGAAGGGCTGCAAAGTTAGACATGACTCTTTCTACTTGTCTATCTCGCTCCTTTTGCCCTTGTGGTATGAAGAGAAAAGATAAATGCTGGAGCCATTAGGAGCATTCATCCCACTTGACCCTTATCTCCATATATTCCTCAGTTCAATTTAAAAGTCTCTGATACTAGTTTGGGGAAGACTTGAGACTTTAACTTTATTTACAGGTAGACAGGGAGCAATTATCCCATCTTTAAAAGCCTTCTCCAGGCAATATTTGAACAAATAGATCAATTATAACCTTCAGTGCTTTTTACAGTCTAGAAAAGTTTATTCATACATTTTTGCCTATCTTAAAGATGAGATCACTTCTCAGCCTTTTGGCTAAGATCAAGTGTAAAGATGAGGAAACTGAAGTCCAGACAAGGAGTAGTAACTTACTCAAAGCAGTTCATATTTGTGAAAATCAGCCTGCTTCACATACCCACCTCCAGAATCAAGTGTGGATCCCATAGCTCGTAGTAGAGGCTAGGAAAGTGAAAGTAGAGCAGAAACTGCTCTTGACATGGCAGAGGGACAGGAAGGGGTATTGGAGAGCACTGTTTATTTTTCTCCACTGCCTACACATCCCTTAAAAGATCACTAGGGAACATAGAAAAGAACAGGAAAGAGACTTAGGAGGTTAATTAAGACAGTTCATCCCAATACCAGGAAAAGCAGCCAGTTCCATAAGCAAGTGTTGATGAAGAAGTCTTCCATTGAAAGATAGCACATGATGTCATCTACATCTGAAATGGAAAGGGCTTTGTTTTTTTTTTGTTTGTTTGTTTGATTTTTATTTTTCTCTCCTTGTAACTCTTACCTTCTATGATGTATAAGGTTTTGTCTGCCTTTTTCCAAGTCCCTCTAAACTCACTACACTTCCTGGGTCAGCTGGAGGGTCTTACGCATGTTTGAAGAGGTCCTGCATTGCAGCATAGGGCAGGGCAAGCAATTTCCTTGTGGATCTCGTGGGCCTCAACCCTTTATTTGAGGTGCTATATCTCTCTGCCTCCAGCACAGAGCAGGGCTGGGGTTTGCTCTCTTGAAACCTTACACAACATTTCTGAGCCAAGATGACCTTCCCATTGGGGCTTGATTTCCACAAACTACCTTTCAAAAGTCTCCCAAAGATACCCCCTAATCCATTTAGGGGCAGCTGAGTGGAGTGAAGAAAGGAGCCATACTTCTTCTTTCTATGGACATGTTAATTGGATCCCAGCTCTTCCACCACCCTCTTCCATTTCATTCTTTCTGAAGGGTTTTGGCTTCAGCTCTTACCTATACATCCCAATACCAGGGAGGAACAAGCTCATAGAGGATATTCTTCTTTATTATTTGATTATTTTTCTGAAGACTGTACAGCTAGTTCCTGCTTCACACATACCTGTTGGTTAATTAAGTACATGAGCCATCACAAGATTATAGCCCTAGAAAAGGAATGCTCTCTACAGCAAGACCTCTGCTTTCAAAATCATATTAAATACATCTTTGGGGGCAGTCTCTCTATAAATGCTGATTAAGGGCCCTTGGGGCAACCCATTGATCAGGGTGTTAAAAGCACCCTGAGAGAAAGTTTAAAGACTGCACTGTACTTAACTGAAGATTAGAAGCAATTGAATAACAAGTCTGCATCAAGCAGCCTGGCCTCACACACATATTAGCAAATATATGTCAGCCAAGGATTCAGGCCTTGGCCTTTGAGTTCTCTGTTCCTTTCTTTCTGGGACACTTTATTCTTATCTTACTGGCTTTAATTAGTCATTTCTACACCTTCTGGTAGGGTAAGAGCTAGTATCCAAACAGATGATTCAGCTTGAGCAGGCCTTGGTTGTTGAAAGGTCACAATGTTCCTGGCAGTGGTTTAAGTCCAAATCTAACACTGCTGCTCTATGGAAAGACTAGTGATTGTATCACAGTAATAATGACAATAATATGATAAACTGACACAGTCAGCCTTCCCTCTTCACTGCCTGCTGTAGACTTTATAATTTAAAAACTCTTTGACACCCATAGTCTCATTTCATCTTCACAAATCTCCGAATTGGGGGTTATTATATCCCTTTAAAGAAGAGGAAACCAGCTCATATTAGACACATGGCTTGTCAGTCTGGAGGTCAGTCTGGCCTAGGTCTCCTGATTTATAGTTCAGGACTTTACCCACTCCTCAAGGCTTCCCCTTAACAACTAATTTAGGATGGTACAGTTATCATCATGGCAATGGGAGCATCATTGCAGAAAAACCAGAAGTCATGTAGCAAAATCCCCCAACAGAGTGTCCATAAGCACAATCACTACAAAATTCAGTATGAATCCCACCCAAGACAGCAAAGTTCCTGGATGGAATACCCAGACTTAAATAGCTTCTAGCATTGACTTTTGTTATAGCAATGAAGGTATCAGCCCCAGGTTTCTGGGGCTACCTCACTCCACAGCTGAGCCAGCCAGGAATGATGTCCTTAATAATGAGCATTGTGTTGCCATTCCAAGCCAGTCAGAATCATACTGGTTCTAACTTTCTTTCTGAAGTTCAAAAGTTGGAGTGGGCAATTAGAATAAAGAAATAAAGTTTTATTTGATTTTTAAGACATACTGGGTAGTGGTAAGGTAAAGCATGTATTTCTTCTTTAAAATTGCTCTTTGGCCATGGCAAATATTACACTCAAGTGTTTACTCCTGGAGAGTGCTTTTAAAGATTTCTTTCCATTGCTTTTAAAGTTTGTGCATCTTTGTTTGAGCACTTTGCTTTTATGTGCTTTTTCTGCTTGGGAGTTATTAGTCAGTGGAAACACAAAAGACACTTCATAGAAATGTTTTGAACATACCCCTGAGCCTAGGTAATAGTTGAGTTGTCTATGTTTTAACTAGCAAAATAAAGTTGTTTTTGTTTGTAAGGAAGTGGAAGTGTTTTCTGGGGATGCGGTTTTTTTTTTGGGGGGGTGTTTTTGTTTTCTGGTTCACTATTTCCCTCTCTGTACACCTTCATTTGAATTCTGACAGGGATAAGTCTGGGACAGCATCTTGCTTCTCCAAGGTTCTCAAACCAGGCTAGGTAAGAGTGTCAATACTGTAGCACTCTCTCTTCAACATACCACCCTAGTATACTGGGCATATAATCTCTTATACCCCAAAATCCCTGCCTGCCTCACTAACAAGGTCTTTGGCATTTTATATTGAATGTAGATAAATCTTAATTATTTTTCCCTTGCAAATTGAATATTTACAGATATATTGTTGAATCTTGAACCATATGCATGTGTGGCTACTTACAGAGTTGTGTTTTGTTTCTGATGCTCTGGAAATATTTTATATTAGCCAATAAACAGAAATACATCCAAATACTGTGTTTAATCCTCTACTTTCAAAGAATCAAACTCCCTCATTTGACTATTGTGTCTTTACTCAGTGAGTATAGCAAAGAAATGTTTTTCTTGTCAGCAGATACAGCACAAGAAGTGGGATTCACTGACTTTTCAACCAAGAGATCTGAGCTATGCCCAAGCTCTCCTTCTATATTTTTTAATTGTTTAAGACATTTATATTTTCATCTGGGCTACAGATATACAGGACATTTTTGTGTTCTGAATTACTACCTCCTTTTTAATTTTTTTTTCAGAGAGAAGGGAAGTGAGATAGAAAGAGAGGGAGAGAAACATTGACAAGCCAGAGAAGCATCAGTCAGTTACCTCTTACATGCCCCCAACCAGGGACTCAACCCACAACTCAGGCATGTGCCCTGACCAGGAATTGAACCAGGGACCTTTTGCTTTATGGGAAGATGCCCAACCCACTGAGTTACACTGGTCAGGACTAAACTAATACCTCTTTTTATTAAAGATATTATTTATTTTTAGAGAGAGTGGAGGGGAGGGAGAAAGAAAGAGAGAGAAACATCATGTGTGGTTGCCTCTCACATACCCCCTACTGGGGACCTGGCCCACAACCCACGCGTGTACCCTGACTGAGAATCAAAGCAGCAACCCTTTGCTTCACAGGCCATCACTCAACCCATTGAGCCACACAAGCCAGGGCTAAACTACTACCTATTAAACAGAGTTTCATGACCCTAAGAAGACTGTGCACATGTCGTCTGAGGTCTGTAGAATCTCTAGAAATTTGTGCATGTATGTTTTCATTGGGATCATAATATTCTTTAAAATATAATCATATTCTAATCTGGAGGGCTACTTCAGAAAGTCTTCCTAGGAGTTTCTAAGTATCACATAGTAGTACAAAATTATTATCAGCTCATGATATAATAATTATTCCCATATAACCAGAATAACCACATTGATTATATCATCTCCTTATCCACAATGGCATCTTTGAAGGATCATGATGAAGATATGCATTCTTATTCAATATCTTACCTCCATCATTCATTAGCTGGCATAAGACCTTTCCCCTTTTCTTGACCCCAGTCTCCCCTTTGGTGCACAAGAGAGATCGAACTCAATGAACTGTAAAAGTCTTCCAACACTGATGTGCAATAAACGTGCAAGACCTAACTTTATTGTCAACTCATTCTTGATACAAGAGAGCTCAAAGAAGACAAAAAACGAAGAACATAACTAGAAATGGTGACTAGAACATAAATGAGTAAATAACAATGGCTTGTTTATTTTTTTTCATTTTTTAAAGATTTTATTTATTTATCTTTAGAAGGGAAGGGAAGGAGAGAAGGAGAGAAATATCAATGTATGGTTGCCTCTCGTGTGTCCCTGCTGGGAACTGGCCGGCAACCCAGGCATGTGCCCTGACTGGGAGTCGAACCATGGTTGTTTGGTTTGCAGGCCCGCACTCAATCCACTGAACTACACCAGCCAGTGCTGGCTTGTTTATTTTTTTATCCTATGGACTTAATTAATGCCCCCCCTTCTGGAATCAGTTCCTTTTAATACCTTGCCATTTTAACTAAATTTTGACTAAATGTGCCTCTGGTAATTATTTTCATATTGTTTAGCTGCACCTGAGAAAGTAAGTTGCTAAGTAAAAACAGAGACATAGGTCACAGTGCACTTTTCTGCTCATTAGATCTCTTGGTTAAAGCAGTAAATTAGTAACAATATTAAACAATATTATATTATAATGAACAACACATACAGACTAAGGCTAAAAGACTGGGGCTTGATTAGGAATTCTTTTTCCATGAGGCCATAATTGTTAACAATCACTGATCAGTCTCTTTTTAATTATATCTCCACACTGTCTTATATAATATATGTTCCTTATGTACATTAATTGAACCTTCCTTCTCCAGTGAAAAATTTCTATAGCAGTGATTATTTTTAAAGGTTTTATTCATTTATTTTTAGAGGGTGAGGAGTAAGAGAGAGAGGGAGACAAACATCAGTGTGTGGTTGCCTCTCATGCAACCCAAACCAGGGGCCTGGTCCACATCCAGGCATGTGCCCTGACTGGGAACCAAACCAGTGACCCTCTTGGTTTACAGGCCAGCACTCAATCCACAGAGCCACACCAGTCAAGGGTATAGCAGTGATTTTTAACTTTGGCTGTATACTTGAATCACCTGGAGAGTTATAAAAACACTGATACCTAGACTTTGTCCTTAGAAATTTTGACTTAATTGTTCTAGAGTCCAGCCTGAACATTGGATTTTTAAAATCTCCCCAGGTGATACAAATGAGTAGTCAGGATTGAGAATTTCTTCCACATAGAAAAATTCTTCTACTAATGGCTTTCCTTATTACAGTAACACATAATCTATTTACTCTGTTAAAATTCCCTTTAAAAACTTCCCAACTGCCTGTTTTCTGCTTCTCCATCTGTAGGCAGGAGCCAAGAAATGAGCCTCCACAGGACTGTCCGTTTTCCTTTTCTTACATTTAACTCTTTTCCCTTTGAGGTTGAGACTGGTGTTCTTCCTAATCTGTATTAAATAATCTCCTACTAATTATTCCAATTATGGATTTAGGTATTAATTTATACTCAAATATGCTTCCTAGGCAGAGCCTGAAGGCTGTGAAATCAACCCACATTTTAGAAAAAATAAAAGCTTAAAGTACCACATCAAGGAGGAATAGATGCATTTCTCTATCCTTCCCATTAAGTACAGCCAATCTCCCTGAACATTTTATATATATAGAAGGCCCTGAGTTATGGAGAGAAGAATTTGGACCATCTAAGGGTTACATAAACTGATGAACAATACAGCAATGAGTTCTTTGGGTTTTCTTCTTGTTGCATATATCTCAGACTGGGTGACAGAAGAGCCAGAAACACAGAAACACCAATAACCATTTGCCACACCCAAATCCTACTCCATCCAGCCCAAAGACAAGGAAAGAGGCAACCTAGCAAGACAGAAACTTTCTAGATAATAACTGCTCTACATCATGGAAATCACTGTGGTCCCATACCCATTCTTGTCAGTAAAGGCAGTATGGGGAAACAAAGACTTCTGCCTTCATAACCTGCTCTAATTAGGCCAGGATGGTATCAGAGAACATCAAATGCATACAGGGGGTTTTATAAATGCCTTGTGCTAATAAGCACTTCCCTATAAATAGAGACCTAGGGAAGGGCGGCTGGAATTATTTTACTTAGCATAACACCCTCTACATCCATCTATGTTGTCAGAAAAGGTAATATTCATTCTTTTTTATTGCAGAGTAACATTCTGGTGTTTATATACAACACATATTTTTTTTGTAGTTGCTAGTATCTTCTTTTTTTTTAGAAAATAAGACATTTCATTAAGGAAGACACAAACAAATGGAAGCATGGGCCATGTTCATGGACTGGAAGAATTAACATCATCAAAATGTCCATACTACCCAAAGCAATTTATAGATTCAATGCAATATCTATTAAAGTACCAATGACATATTTCACAGATACATAACAAACATTTCAAAAATTTATATGGAACCACAAATGACCCCAAATAGCTGCAGCAACTTTGAGAAAGAAGAACAAAGTAGGAGGGATCACAATACCTGATATTAAAGTGTATTACAAGGCCACTGTAATCAAAATAGTCTGGTACTGGCATAAGAACAGACACATATATCAATGAAACAGAACAGAGAGCCCAGAAATAAACCCAAGTCTCTATGATCAATTAATATTTGATGAAGGTGGAAGAAGCATAAAATGGATTAAAAATAGCCTCTTCAACAAATGGTGTTGGGAGATCTGAACAGCTATGTGCAAAAAAATTAAACTCAATCACCAAATCACACCATACACAAAAATTAATTCTAGGTAGATAAAAGACTTAAGTATAGGTTGTGACACCATAAAAGTCCTAGAGGAAAACAGGCAGGAAAATCTCAGACATTCCATGTAGCAATATTTTCACCAATATGCCCCCTAGAGCAAGGGACATAAAGGAAAGAATACGCAAATGGGATCTCATCAAAATAAAAAGCATCTACACAGCTAAAGAAAACAGTATTAAAATGAAAGGACAACCAACTATATTGGAAGCCATACTTGCCAATGATACCCCAGACTAGGGTTTGATGTCCAAAATATGTAAAGAACTCACACAAGTCCACACCAGGAAAACAAACAACCCAGTTAAAAAAATGGGGAAAAGACCTGAAAAGACACTTCTCCAAGGAGGACATACAGAGGGCTCAGAGACATATGAAAGGATGCTCAGCATCACTAGCCATCAGAGAAATGCAAATTAAAACCACAATGAGATACCACTTTACACCGGTAAGAATGGCCATCACAAATCAACAAACAACAAGTGTTGGAGATGTTGTGGAGAAAAGGGGAACCCTAATGCACTGTTGGTGGGAATGCAGACTGGTGCATCCACTGTGGAAAACAGTATGGAATTTCTTCAGAAAACTAAAAGTGGAACTGCCTTTTGAGCCAGCAATTCCACTGCTGGGATTATATCCTAAGAACCCAGAAATACCAATCCAAAAGAACCTATGCACCCCAATGTTCATAGCAGCACAATTTACAGTAGCCAAGTTATGGAAGCAACCTAAGTGCCCATCAGTAAAGAAATGGATCAAAAAACTATGGTACATTTACATAATGGAATACTATGCAGCAGAAAGAAAGAAGGAGCTCCTACCCTTTGCAACAGCATGGATGAAACTGGAGAACATTATGCTAAGTGAAATAAGCCAGGAGGAGAAAGACAAATGCCATTTGATCTCACCTTTAAGTGGAAATGAATCAACAAAACACACAAGCAAGCAAAATATAATCAGAGATGTTGAAAGTAAGAACAATCTGACAGTAACCAGAAGGGAGGTGGGAGGGGATGATAGGGGGAAAGCAGGGAAGGGATTTCAGGAACATATATAAAAGACACATGGACATAACCAAAGGAGGGGTGGAATTATGAGAGGGAGGCAGGGATGGATGGGATGGGGGGAGTGGTGGGGGGAAATGCAGACAACTGTACTTGAACAATAACATTGAATAAATTTTAAAAAAGAAAATCGGTCATTTTTTTATTTTTTTAATATTTTATTTATTTACTTTTTTAGAGAGAGGGGAAAGGAGGGATAGAGGGAGAGCAACATCAATGTGTAAGAGATAAATCGATCACTTGCTTCTCACACGCCCCCACCTGGAGACCTGGCCCATAATCCAGGCATGTGCCCCAACTGGGAATTGAACCGGCGACCTTTTGGTTTGCAGGCCAGTATGCAATCCACTGAGCCACACCAGCCAGGGCAGTGTGTTATTTTTTAATTTTATCTTTTTATTGAATTTATTAGAGTGACATCAATTCACAAAATCAGACTGGTTTTCCCCTGACCAGTGTGGCTCTGTGGGTTGGGCAGCATCCTGCACAGCAAAATATCACCGGTTGATCCCCAGTGGGGGCACATGCCTGGGTTTTAGGTTTGGTCCCTGGTTGGGGCATGTACAGGAGACAACCAATTGTTTCTCTCTCACATCACTGTTTCTCTCCCATTCTTTCTCCCGTCTCTGTTCACCAAAAATAAAGAAATAAAATATTTTTAAAAATCAGACAGATTTTGTGTACAACTTAACAGAATATCTGCACACAGTATTGTGCACCCATCATCCCAGGCAAAGTCTCTTTCCACTCCCAAATTCCTCCCTTTTATCTACCTTCACATAATGACCAGAGAGGGCATGTAGCTGTCATGCAGAACATTAGTTGTTTTCTTCATGAAATCTAAGCCCCTTGAGGATGGGGACCATGTTTTCTCTTACATTTCTTATATTCAATGTTTTTTGCTTAATCTATTCACCTTCTTTCATCCAGGCTCCTCCCCAGCACCCTCCCCCTCAAATAGTTGTCAGTTTGTTTCACATATCCATGCTTCTGTTTCTATTTTGTTTGTCACTTTATTTTGTTCATTAGATTCCCTACATAATTGAGATCATATATTAGTCTTTCTCTGAGTGGCTTATTTCACTTAGCATAATAATCTCCAGGTCCCTCCATGCTGTTGCAAAAGGTATGATTTCCTTCCTTTTCACAGCCACATAGTATGCCATTGTGTAAATGCACCACAGTTTTTTTATCCACTCATCTACTGATGGGCACACTTGGGCTGTTTCCAGGTCTTGTCTATTATACATAATGATGCAAGGAATATAGGGGTGTATATATTCTTTCAAATTACTGTTTTAGGTTTCTTCAGATGTACTTCTGAAAGTGAAATTGCTGGAAGAAAAGGCAGTTCTAATTTTAATTTTTTGAGGAAACTCCATACTGTTTGCATAGTGGCTGCACCAATCTGCACTCCCACCAACAGTGCATGAGGGTTCCTCTTTTCTCTACATCCTTGCCAACACTTTGTTATTGATTTATTGATAGTCATCTGACAGGTGTGAGGTCATACCTCATTGTGGTTTTAATTTGCACCTCTCTGATAATTAGTGATATTGAACATTTTTCCATATATGTAAAACCCATCTGTATGTCCTCTTTGAAAAATGGTCTGTTCGGGTCCTTTGCCCATTTTGTAATTAGGTTGATTGTCTCCTTGGTGTTGACTAGTATAAGTTCTCTATATATTTTGAAAATTGATCCCCCATCAGATGTATCATAGATGAGTATGTTCTCCCATATGGAGGGTTCCCTTTTCATTCAATAGTTTCTTTTGCTATGTTGAAGCTTTTTAGTTTGATGTAGTCCCATTTGTTTATCTTTCCCATGTTGCCCTTGCCCAATGATACATATCAACAAAAATATTGCTCCAAGAGATGTCTGAGATTGTATTCATATGTTTTCTCCTAAGATTATTATGGTTTTGCAACTTACATTTAAGTTTTTTATCCATTTTGAGTTAATTCTGGTATGTGGTATAAGTTGGTGGTCTAGTTGCATTTTTGGCATGTATGCACCTGTCCAATTTTTCCAATATCATTTATTGAAGAGATTGTTTTTACTTCACTGTATGTTCTTGTTTCCTTTGTCAAATACTAATAGCCCATAAAAGCATGGTTTTACCTCTGTGATTTCTGTTCTGTTCCATTGATCTCTATGTCTGTTATTGTGTCAGTACCATGCTGTTTTGATTACAATGGCCTTGTGGTATAGTTTAATATCTGGTATTGTGATTCCTCCAATTTTGTTCCTCTTTTTCAAGATTGCTGAGACTATTCCAGGTCTTATTTTGTTACATATAAATTTTTAGAATATTTGTTCTAGATCTGTGAAATATGCCATTGATATTTTAGTAGGAATTGCATTGAATCTATAGATTGCTTTAGGCAGTGTAGTATAGACACTTTGATGATATTAATTCTTCCAATCCATTAACATGGTATATGCTTCCACATGTTTGTATCTTTCTCAATTTCTTTCTTTAATGTCCTATAGTTTTCTGAGTACAGGTCTTTGACCTCCTTGGTTAAGTTTATTCCTATGTACCTTATTTTTTGTTGTTGTTTCAATAACAAATTGGATTTTTTCCTTAGTTTCTTTTTCTCAGAATTCATTATTGGTATATAAAAATGTCATTGATTTCTGGATACTAATTTTGTATCCTGCTAGTTTGCTCAATACATTTATTAAATCTAATAGGTTTTTGGTGGAGCCCTTAGGCCCTAAGGGTTTTCTATGTGTAGTACCAAGTAAGTGGGAAATAATGATACTTTTACTTGCTTTTTTCCAATTTGAAAGCCTTTTATTTCTTCTTCTTGTCTGATCACTGTGGCTAAGACTTCCAGTACCATGTTGAATAAGAGTGATAAAGGCAGTTATACTTGTCTTGTTCATGATCTTAAGGGAAATACTTTTAGTTTTTGCACGTTAAATATAATGTTGGCTATAGGTTTTTGATATATGGCCTTTATTATGTTCAGGTATGATCCCTCTATTTCTACTTTGCTGAGAGATTTTATCATAAATGAGATCTGGATTTTATCAAATGCTTTTTCTGCATCTATTGGTATCATCATGTGACTTTTAATTTTCATTTTGTTTATGTGATATATCATGTTTATTGATTTGCAGGTAACGCATCAGACTTGCATCCATGGAATGAATCCCACTTGATTATGTTGTGTGATCTTTTTAATGTGTTGTTGGATTTGGTTTGCTAATATTTTGCTGAGGGTTTTAGCATTTATGTTTTTCAGGGATACTGACCTAAAATTTTCTTTCATTGTAGTGTCTTTATCTGGTTTTGGGATTAGAATAAGGCTGGCCTCATAGAAGGAGCTTGGAAGTCTTCCCTTCTCTTCAATTTTACAGAATAGATTAAGGAGGATAGGTATTACTTCTTTGAATACCTATTCAAATACCTATTCAAATACCTATTCAAATACCTATTTTATTTTTATTTTGATAAAATTTGGCTGATCCAAGACTTTTGTTTTCTGGGAGTTTTTAAATTACTGCTTCAATTTCATTTCATGTTATCAGTCTATTCCAGTTTTCTGCTTCTTCCTGATTCAGTTTTGGTAGTTTTATATTTCTAGAAATGTGTCCATTTCAGCCAGGTTGTCCAATTTTTTGGTATATAATTTTTCATCATATTTTCTTATATTACTTTGTATTTCTATAATGTCAGTTTTTACTTCTCTTCTTTTATTTATTATTTTATTTATTTAGGTCTTTCTGTCTTTGTTTCTTGGTGAGCCTGGCTAAAGGTTCATGATCTTGTTTATCTTTTCGAAGAACCAGCTCTTGAATTTATTGATCCTTTGTACTGTGGGGTTTGGGGTTGTTGTTGTTGGTTGTTTTGTTTTGTTTTGTTTTGTTGTCATTTATTCCCACTCTGATCTTTATTCTTTCCTCCCTTCTACTTACTCTGGGCCTTGATTCTTGTTGGTTTTTTACTTTTTCTTTTTATATGTAGGGTTAGATTATTTATATGAGCTTGTTCTTGCTTCTTGAGTTAGGCTTGTCCCATAGCTTGCAATGATGGTTTGGTGCTAATAAATCTATGTCCCATAGATTTGGGGGTTTTTGTGTGTTCACTTCTGACTGTTTCCAGAAAATTTTTATTTTTTCCTTGATCTCATTGGTAACCTATTCATTGCTTAATAATATCTTATTTAGCCTCAATGTGTTTGAATATTTTTGAGATTTATTTAATTGTATTTGATTTTCAGTTTCACACCATTGTGATCCACAAAGATACTTGATATGATTTCAATCTTCTTGAATTTATTAAGATTTATTTTGTGTCCTAACATGTGGTCTATCTTTGAGAATCTTCTATGTGCAGTTGGCAATGTATATTCTTCTGCTTTGAGATGAAATATTCTGTAAATATTAATTAAATACAGCCAATCTAGTGTGTCATTTAAGGTCACTATTGCCTTGTTGATTTTTTGTCTGGAAGATCTTTCCAGTGATGATAAGAGGGTGTTAAAATAACCTACTGTGACTTTATTGCTGTTGATCTCTCCTTTAATGTTCACAAAGAGTTTTATATAAATATTGAGGAGCTCCTACATTGGATGCATATATGTTTACAAGGCTTTAATTCTCTCACTAGATCAATCTTTAATATTCCATAGTGGCCTTCTTTGTCTCTTGTGATGGCCTTTGTTTTGAAGTCTATTTAGTCAGATTGGGGTAGTATTGCTACCCCAGCTTTTTTCCATTTTCATTTGCATGGAATCTTTTTTCCATCACTTCACTTTCATTCTTTGTGTATCTTTGCTTCTGAGTTGGGTTTCTTGTATATAACATACATATGGGTCATGTTTTTTTTATCTATTCAGCTAACCTGTGTCTCTGGATTGGAGCATTTAGTCCATTTACATTTAAGTTTATTATCGACAGGAATTTATTCATTAACATTTTATTGCACCCATGCTCTCTCTATTTCTTCTTCTTAAAGCAGTCCCTTTAACAATTCTTGCAATGATGGTTTGGTGCTAAAGAACTCCTTTAGACATTTTTTTTGGTCTAGAAAGCTCTTTATTTCACCTACAATTTTATTTTTTAATATATTTTATGGATTATGCCATTACAGTTCTTCCATTTACCCCCTTCTTTCCCCTCCACCATGCACACCCCCTCCCACCCACACTCCCCTCCTTTAGTTCATGTCCATGTGTCATAAGTTCTTTAGCTTCTACATTTCCCACACTACTCTTGCCCTCTCCCTGTCTATTTTCTCCCCACTATCAATGCTACTTATTCTCTGTACCTTCTCCCCCTACTCCTCCTCCCGCTCCCCTGTTGCTAACCTTCCACATGATTTCCATTTCTGCAGCTCCACTCCTGATTTAGGTGTCCACTTAGTCTGCTTCTGTTTTAGGTGTGGATGTTAACAACTGTGAGTTTGCTGCCCTTTCTCTGTTCATATTTTTATCTTCTTTTTCTTAGATAAGTCCCTTTAACATTTCATATAGTAAGAGCTTGGTGATGATGAACTCCTTGAACTTGACCTTACCTGAGAAGCGCTTTACCTGCCCTTCCATTCTAAATGAAAGCTTTGCTGGATAGAGCAGTCTTGGATGTAGGTCCTTGCCTTTCATGAGTTGGAATACTTCTTTCCAGCCCCTTCTTGCCTGTAAGGTCTCTTTTGAGAAATCAGCTGACAGTCTGATGGGAACTCCTTTGTAGGTAACCATCCCCTTATTTCTTGCTGCTTCTAGAATTCTCTCCTTCATTTTAATCTTGGCTAATGTAACTATGATGTGCCTTGGTGTGTTCCTCCTTGGATCCAACTTCTTTGGG
>PVKM010015718.1:0-27606 GCA_004027735.1 Carollia perspicillata
TATTTTGGAACATAGACACTAATATTGTATCCTAATATTGTGTTCATATTCCTAGCTCAGGGCCTTTTATTCTTATTAAATGCAAAGAAAAAAGACCATCTTAGCAGGTGCTAGATGACAGCTGAACAAAGAGAATGCTTCGAAGGCGTTAGAGGGCTCTTAAAAATCATTGTGTAAGAAGGTTTGGGGAAGTGGGTTAGAGAATGGTGGATGAAGAGACAATCCCGATTTCCCTCATAGAGAGTGGGTTTCGAAGAGTGGGAAGGGCAGAATAGATTGGTTGGTTACTATGCTAACTGTGGGAATCTGTGTTTCTTAATAGAGCTGCCTGTGCTGGAGGGTAGTATCTAAAGGAGCCACTCCGTAGTTGCAAAGGCGGAAATGCAAACTCAGCACTTGGTTCCCCCATCCCCTCGGGTTTTTCTCCCAGGAGTTCATAGCGGGTGCTCTCCCTTCTACTCCTTTTAGAGCAGCTATCTGGATGGGGCACGGGCCGTGCTCTTGGGCCCATCTGTCCACGCTAGACCTTTCCACGACATAACGCAGGTCCTCACTCCTGAGCCAAAAGCAAAATGGAAAAAGATGTCTTTTTCTCCAGAGACGTGAAATATTTTCGAGACTGCGAGCCTCTGCCAGAAAGCCTGTTCTTAACACAGATGATGTAAAGGCAAAGATTTCTTATTTTAAGGGCCTCAATTTAAGAATGCAGCCTTTGCCGTGTTCCAGGCAGTTCATGGGGCCGCCATCCCTCCTGTGCACAGCACTGGGGCTGTGGGGGTCCCAAGGTGGGGAGCAGTCTGGATCCACTTAGCCTGGCCCGGCACTCCTCAGACTTTCCATGTGCACACGTGGAGCCCAGGTCTTATGACCATGTGGGTTCTGATTCGGTGGGTGTGGCTCACAGCACACCACCGACCACCGGGGGCCCAGCATTATTTTTAGGTTAAAGGACAGCATGATCTAGTTGATAGAAGGTTTGGTATCATGTAATAAAGCAGAGTTTGTTCTCAAAGGTCTTAGTAAAAAGAGTAATTTTCAGGATGGTTGAAACTGAACAATTTGAAGGCCTCCCAAGTCTCCAAGAGTTAACATTCCTCATCTGGAAATCCTGTAAAGCCAATTACTTCCATTAAATATCTTCTGTCTGCAGTTCGGCCTTATCTGAGGGGCTAGGAAATCGATGGATTTTTATGGCATTTTTGAGTTTTGCCGAAATTAATTTAGGAAAGATATGTGTGTGTATAAACTTCAAAAATATTTCTCATACTTCTATCACCATATCCAAACTATATTTAAACTGAGGCTTGGTTCTGTTACTTAGCCAAAAATTTTCCTTGCGATGCAAGAGATGGACTAGAAGGGGATGGACTTCAAAAACAATTTTTAGACATTTTTCTTCAGTATAAACTACATATGCATGCAGAGAGCCCTTTCATCAGACCCACGGGGGCGATTGGGTCCTGATTTAATTAATCAGGGGAGAATATCGGTCACCTATATGTTTCAGCAGCAAGTTGGGTGATGTGAATGTTCAGTGGTTGAGATCACTGGCCCAACAATATGCGTCCTTTTTATTTGATGCATTTGGAAAATATTTACTGTGCCTGCTCCAAGCCTGGCAGGGTTGGGAGATGCAGAGGATTTTGCCCTCACGATCTCACCGCCAGAAATGCTTGTGCCGCTGGCCAGGAATTCACCGTTTCAGCTTTCGTTCCCATTGTTCTGTCAGAGGCCCATCCTTCACGTTACCCGGCCTCAGGCTGCGGGTCTGCGTTCGCGGAATGGCTTGTGTGTGAGAGTTAAGCGTACCCACCTGTTTCAGTGAGCGGCCACGGGAAACCTGTTGTGCATGTGCTTCGGGGCTGGGGGGAGGAAGGCCATTTATCTTCGCTTTCTGCTTCCTACGATGACCCGAGGCTTTCATTTTAATAAGGAATTTCTCTCTTGGCAGAGAAGGAAAACAGATGGTCTGTCTTTAAGTGCCTAATGTGTGCTTCCTCCACATTATTTTTGGAGAGCATGAAGTGCGGTTAAGGGAAGTGAACTCATGCTGTGAAAAACAGTTGGGGTGCCTGGGATGGCTTCCATGTGCACCACGGTAATGGGTTTTCCTGATCCCCGCTGCCATCTTCATCCCCCCAGGATTTGTAAGAACAACTGTTATTCAGAGAGAGACCATCTCATTCCAGCTAGAGAACAACTAGTTTATATAACCTGCAAGGGCTTTCCCAGATCCATCATTAATGACTAGATGTTACTAATACAGTTGTAGGTAATTCACACATGCTCATTAGCAAAGTTCTCATATAATTAATATAAGCTGCTCGAGGCATAATCCTCACATTCTTGTGCTTACTCTGAATATCAGGTTATTGTTGTACAATATGTGGATTTTTAAACTCTCTTTATACAGACCATATATATGACAGCTATGATCAATCCTTCCCAAAAGATAATTGTGAATTTTTGGGGAAAATGCCGTTTATGATTTTAACAAAATAGTTATTGACCAGGATATTAGATAAGGTTCCTTGGGCCCTTGGCAACAAAGGGCCACCTCAGAACTGCATAATTGCCTCACGTGATAGGGGACCCAGAAGGAAATTGGGCCCCGAGGGGGACTCTGACGGGTCAGGTCCTGTGTCTCCACGCTGCTCCTGGCTGTGTCCCCCTCTGGGTATCAACAGCAGCCTCATGCCGAGCAAGCAAGCTCCCACCTTTCCAACTCATATTGGTGCATTTGGATGTTCACGGCGTTGGAGAAAGTTACTTCTGGAAAATCTCTCAGACAAGTAAGGAAAAACATTCCCAACAAATGTCTTCTCACCTCCTGACCGAGTGCTGTTCTTTCTCCCTTAGACCATGTGGAATTCCATGAACTTTTCTTTTGTTTGGGAGGCTGAAAACCGAAGTTCACAGTCACCCCCTTGTCAGTGGATTAAGGGAGATTTATTACATGCTCGGGCCACTACTCACAGAGGAAATAGTGAGTCTGTGAACCACGCAAGTCTCGCCTGCCCGTCCAGCAGGCACACTGCCCCACCGGGGACTCTTTCCTGACCTTTCTGTTGGGAGTTCCCAGGTCTCGCCTCCATGGCAGAGTAGAATTAGCGCATCTGTTCTGCTGATCAAGAAACAGCCAACCTTTACGGCTCTTTCCAGTTTCACTGCGTGTGTCAGTTTCAGAGCTTTTACAGAGCAAGTGGGTGTCCCTGGGCCGTGGGGACGTCTGAGCTCGTGATGACTGCGTCGCTTTAACAAGGAGGCTCGGGTGTGGGGAAGTCAGCCTCCACTCAGACTTGAGGAGTAGTGAAAATCTGCTGCCCTTGAACCCTGGTGGCCATAATGAGCAGACCTGGACGCCCAGGGAAGTGGCTGCACTTGGTGACCAGGCCTCACCTCAGACAGCGGCCTCCCCGGCTTGTGGTCCTGGAGCTGCTGGCACCGGCTTCCTGGAGCACGTCCGGTGTGAAGGGCTGGGGCAGGAAATGCTCTGATGGGACATCGGTACGGAACGGCCGCAGGCTGTGTGTGTGCACGTGTGGGCCTGGGTGCGTCTGATGAGTGTAACAGGCCATTCACAACACCACATAAGTGTCACGGAGAAGACGTTTCTTTGATTTGGAGGATATTGTAAGTATAAGGAAAAGTTAAGGGTTTTTAAAACATCTTTTTGGAAATTAAGGTGTAATTTACTTGAAGTGAAATGAGCACATATGAACCATACATTTTGATGCATTTCTGTGTGGTTTAACTCAGGTACAATTGACAAAGTGATGTGTGTGATCTTAAGTGCAACTTGATATATTTTGATCAAAGTGATTACATGTGTTCATGAAACTCCCCCGAAAATATTTTTAAAAAATTGTCGACCAGAAAATTTCCTTAGGCTTCCTTCCAGTCCATCCTCACGGGACATAGGCAAACTCTGTTCTGATTTTCAACATCAAGGAGTTTTGTCTGTTCCTAAATTTCATAAAAATTGAATCCAACAGCGAGTACCTTTTTAGGTCTGATCTTTTTCACTCAGCATAATGGTTTTGAATTTATATCATCACATGCATCAGTACTTCATTTCCCCCTGCTAACTAGTATTGCATTGTATGATTATGCCACAGTGTGTTTATATATTCTCCGACAAGTGGGTATTTGGCTCGGTGTCAGGGGTTGGCTGCGGTACATCTGACTCCTGCCCCCAGTAGTGGAAACCTTTGCGCATCTCTCTTGCCCAGGAAAGCTTTGTTCCCTGGAACTCTTCAAGGCTTCCTTCAATCCTCACTCTTCTGTAGTCCCATAGAAACCCGTGATGCTTTTTCTCATCTTGTTTCTTGTCATTACCGTGAAAGTAAAAGTCCTTTGCATGCATCACATCCTACTCGGACACCCAGTTTCTCTCTGTGCATTGTTGTTCGTCCTCGGAAAGTGTGTGTGTCACGTGTTGTTTCCAGAATTAGTGAGAGGACCCTGTGTGTGTGCACAGCCGAGTGTGTATTTCTCACAGGAGTTAAAAGGGGGGAACCGAAGGCATTCCTGGAGAAGGCACGAAGTGGGTTGTGTCCCTGCTGCAGCAGAGGGGAAACGTCAGCCTGGAGCACGAACATTTCCCTGGAAGGTGCTGCCAGACTTGGAGTGCTGACGCGTTTATCATGGCCAGCACTCTGCACATTTTATTAAAACAGGCTGAATAATTTGCAATTGGGGAAACGTATTTTAGGGAATTTTCATGCCCCAGATTCCTTGATTGGAAGAGTAAAATAAGTCCTAGGAAAAAATATCTTTGGATGGGGGTGCAAACTTTCTAAAGAGGGCAGAAACCTTATAATTAAAATTTGAAGAGCATGGTTCTCTGCTAGACAGTGGGGAAGGGTGGATTTTATTATTTTTAAATTAAATTAATTCTTTTATTTTTATTTTTATTTATTTATTTTTAAAGGAATGGATTTAAAAAAATATTTATTTATCTTTAGAGGGGAAGGGAAGGAGAGAGGGAGAGAAACATCAATGTACAGTTGCCTCTCATGGGTCCCCTGCTGGGAACTGGCCTGCAACCCGGGCACGTGCCCTGACTGGGAATTGAACTGCAATTCTTTGGTTTGCAGGCCCAAGCTCAATCCACTGAGCTACACCAGCCAGGGCAATTCTTTTATTTTTTAAAATTTATTTTTCAATTACAGTTGACTTACAATATTGTATTTGTTTCAGGTCTACAACATAGCAGTTAGACATTTATATACCTTACAAAGTGATCACCCCAGTAAGTCTCGTGCCTGTCTGGCACCAGACATACTTATTACAATATTATTGCCTATATTTGAGAAAGATAGATTTTTAACACAGACATGTAATGTCCATGTTTGATGAGGGGGATGGACATAAACAGGCTTGTCGTAAAATGCTTAAGTGTCCTCCCCCCTCAGTCTTTCTAGGAATCCCCAGCGTTACAGTAACCTATGTAAGCTGCATACAGTTTTGGTTTAGTGGCACTTGGGGGATAGGACCCAGCTGCTTTCCAGGGACGGATGAGTGATGGTTGGTGGGAAGATGAATGTGAAGTTGTAGAGAAGCGATGATGTGAAGCCAGCACAGCCAAGCAGAGCCCTCTACCCTGGATATATGGCAGGGAAAGGACCCTCGGGGCACGGGAATGTTGACAGGTAGGTCACATACAGGGCGGGGCGAAGGTAGGTTTACAGATGCCAGTATGGAAAATAACACAACAATTATTCAATAATATAAGAATAAACTCTGTTTCATGTACTCGCAACCATGAACCTACTTTTGCCCCACCCTGTCTTTTGGGAGCTCTAATTTCCAAAGCAAGTTAGTTGATTTTTTTTTTCTGGATGAATAGTGAACTCACCAGTATCACCCGTAGTCTTAGCTATGTTTATGGCCATCCTTTCATTGCGTCCTCAACAACAATGAAATGTTGTTAGATCTTTTATAAAGTTAAAAAAATTATTTTCAGGTAGAGAAGGGGGTAAGAAAAGTAATATTTACATACTTTTTTCCTAAACCTAGTGCCTGTGTTTAGAAAAATATGTAGGCCAAGTCCATTCATTAGTCGCTTGGAGGTGTCTCACTCTGTCATCAACAGTTCCCAGGGCTACTCAGACCCTGGAGAGGGAAGGGAAGGACCTGGGCCTTAGCAAGTTCCCACCTTCTCCGGGATCTGGGGGGCAGGTAATGGAGACGCGAGATCACTTGATTTGCATCGCCGTGTCTCTCTTCCTTTCCATACATGCAGCTATCAGCAGGGGCCGATGTTCCACTTATTTCTCCCAGTCTATTCAGAAACGCTCTGAAATGTTACGTTCTTTAGCGCAGGAGGACTCATGGCGTCTCCTTCGTAAACATAGGATTGGAGTATTTCAGACTAGTTCACATGCAGCCGAGGGACAGCCAGGCACTTGGGGTGTCCCAGGACTAAATGCAACTGTGGAAAGTGTGAGTGTCATCCCCATTGCAAAACATGCGTGCTGTTCTTCATAGAAGGAGATGGGCATGCTGTGTTGTTTCCCCACCAAAGACCCACTGGTGAAGAAATGATACACGGTATTTAAATACCCTTTGACTTGGACTCCGGCTCCCCTCAGACACATTTGCAGTTACAGGGGGCTGAAGTCGCTTCTCCTCCACTGGCTATATGCTACGAAATGCTAATGAGGCTGACTTCACGGAGAGTCCTGGAAGTATTTTGTGAGCCTCAATGCAGTGTCCACCTAATGCCTTCATAGACTCTCAAAGCTGCCATTCCTCCAACAATCCAGACTTTGTAAACAAATTCCTTTTTCGATTCCTTTGGTATGTTAGCAAGCTCGATCATGCGTGCTAAGCATTTGGTGGGTGGTTAATCCTTCCGAATGGCGACAGCATCCCCAGGGATAGCGGGAGGCACACCAGAGGGAAGTGATCGATGGGAATGACATTGCGTTACTCACTCCACTTCAGAGAGTTCCCCCAGCTGCTCACAGTGGTGACCCCGAGTTTCAAGTGTTAGTGGCCAACCTTAGGTCTGAGCTGCTTCTCACATGATGAAAGCCCGCAAACCGAGATCGCCCTGTTCCATCGGTTCATCCACCCAGACAAGAACTAGAGGTGCATGGATACTGGAAACAAAATGTTTCTCCATCTAATTTGAGTTTCATTTTAACTTTTGATTTAATGGCTCCAGTTTCCGAAATATTGACAGACCCAAGTCCTCATGACCCATGTAGGGCATGATGGCATGTGTTACACCATCGAGGTTTAAGAAAAAGTGCGGTCCCTCCAGTTGAGGGTCTACGCAAGGTGGTGGTCGCCTAACTCATTAGCCAGTCATTGCTGTTGGTCTGGGCCAGTGGCTTTTACCGTGTCTGTATGCTGGAGTCAGCTGGGACAATTTAAAAAAATGTGGGTGGGGGTGGACGAGGATATAGGGGGATAGTGGTAATGGGAAAAAATAAAATAAAAATACGGATGCCTGGTTCTAATCCAGGAAGTTCTGATTTAATTGTCCGAGGTGTGGACTATGCAGAAGGAATTTTTAAAGTTTTCCAGGTGACAGTAAACATGCAGTCGAGGCTGAGACTCATGACTCATAGCAACAACAGGTGCTTAAGTAGTTGGGTGTTGAATGTACGGGGACAGAGGCTCGGCTGCCAGTTGCTGCACCTGTGGAAGGTCGAGAGGCATGATCTTGGTCCTGAGTAGGGTCACCAACCATTTAAGTTTGCCCGAGACTGTCCAGGTTTTAGCGCTGAAAGTCCCATATCCTGTGCAAACCAGGATGAGGGTCCTTTAGTTTTAAGGCCTTCTGGGAGGCCCTGCTGGAAGTCCAAGAGGGAAACAGGTTGGCCCACAGAGTGGGAACTAGTGGGAACAGGAAGGGCAGCCCTCGGCCAAGAAGAGCCCACAGCTAACCTGGCCTGGTCCAGCCAGTAACAATGTCCAAGGGGTTAAAGCCAAGGGGAAACCTTGGCAGCAGGACTTGGCGACAGCCTTAGTTCTTACTGTTGTCACATGTCCTGGCCTTAGATCCAACACAGCAGACCCAAGCTCTTCCACGAGATGCCTGAGTAGAACCAGCCCTGTCTGCCTCCCCCAGTTCAGCGCTTGCTGCTGTCCCTTGGTCTTGATTCTCCAATCAAATTAATCGGCAAGGAGAATTCTTGGTCCTTCCTGGCCCCAGTGATGTTATTCCATCTAGTCCTTGGAGCCTGTGCCCATGCTGGTCATTCTGCCTCCCACTCCCCCTATCACTGTGGGCAGAGCCCTCTTTTTAAAAGAATCACGTATGTTAAATAGCAGCACTGTGACCGGATGAAATGAAGGTCTTTGCAGCCATACTTAAGGATCCTGAAATGAGATCATCCCGGCTTATCTGTGTGGGCCCTAAATTTGATGGCACATGTCCTTGTAAGAGGAAACCAGGTCATTTCCTTGAGGTTCCAAGTCACTGAAAGGAGGCTCCTGGGATGCGGTTCACCAAGACAGTGGGCAGGACTCCCCAGAAGGGCTTACGGTGTCAGTGAGGTGGCTGGTTCAGGGCATACAAAGAGACAATGCCAGGATCCTAACCTGTTCTAGAAGTGGTAAGAGCCTCAGCCAGCCCAGAGGCTAAACGACGTAATTTAGATGAACAGAGGATGAGTGGACCAGAAAGGAGGGCCTAGGGGGATTAGAAACTTTTTTCCTTCTGGTGGTTGCTAGCTGGAATCCGTTTGGCAGGGAGTTTCATGTAGGCACCAGAGTCGTGGGCGTAGTCGATCTTTCTGTGCCTGCCTTGCTCAGTCAGCGAGGGGGAGAGTGACCATCACGTGCATTGGTGGGTTGTAAGGGTCTCCCTCCTTCAACTGTTTAGGTCAGCCCTATGAAGAGGAAGTTTCTAGGAGAGAGGTGGTCTAGTATGTAGGACTCTAAGGGACATGTGGTCAGTTAGGTAGACTGAGCTGCCCTGAGAAACCCTCGTCCTCATTTCAGGCATGTGGAAAAGCTAAGAAAATAGATAAATGAAAATGGTCCAATGTATAGCTGAGTTTAAATCCCCCACAAAAGGCAAAATTTAGAGGTAACTCAGTGTTGATGGTGGCTGGAAACAGAAGCCAACAATCTCATGGTGGGGGTTGGGGGAGTTGGGGGAACTGGGCATGACACAGGCCGAGACGGCAGGGTGTGGGCTCTCCTTGCTGCCCGTGGCAGGACTCTTGTCCTTGGCAAAGAGCCCTGCCTGCCTCCCAAGGCCCAGGGTGGAAAAAGAGTCAGCCCGGCCAGGGCCATAAGTAGGTGTGAATTCTGAATTCGGGCTACTAATATGGTACGGTGGCCCCACGCCCAAAATGAAAACGAAGGCTCTCGGCTTAACAGGGCCCCAGGTTGGGGCAAATTTAAAACACAACCGAGGTTCAGTAGGCTGATATAATATGCAAGAATTGAAGGTCTGGAACTGTCAATTTAGAATCATGAAACCTGCAACAGGGTGAGAAAAATAATGACATTTTTAGACAGTGAAATGTAATCATTGAAAGAAGAAAATTCAACATTGAAGAGTAGCATGCACAAAATGAATAAATTGTTAGATACAGATTAGCATTGCTTGCTTATAAAAACTAATCATGACTCCTGAGAGCAGGAAAACAGGGTTCATTAAAGTACTAGTGCACAAGGGGGCGAGATCTGAGTCAAATATAGAATTGCCGACAGGAAACACCCTTAAAGCAAAGTAACACGGGCAGTTGAAAACAGAGTAGTAGGAAAGCATATGCTAAACAAACACCAACTGAAAGAAAGCTGGCATAGCAATACCGTTAGAGAAAACTGACCGAAGGTAAAGGGCATCAAAAGCATATTTTTTATGGCATATTTCATATCTTCTGTACCTCCAGGACGACCATTACCTTTATCTTGTGATAAAAACTTTATCCCTACCCAAATCCTATATATCCTATGCTTTGCTAACAACTCTGTTAACATAGAAATAAATGAGGAAATTAGAGCTAAAAGACTTTCCAAAAGACGTGTGGAACACACACACACATACACACACATATCCCAAAAGAAACACTTTAAAAATTGGTAAGAAAATATTAAAGTCTATGTGATTTTGAGATAGGAAAGGACTCCTTAGACAAGACAAAATGGCCCTAAGGTACACATGGAAGCATAAATAAGTGAAATAAATCAAATGAAAGGTATCTCCAGAGAGAGAGAGAGAGATGTCTGCAGAGGGCGGAGGAAGGAAGGGAAGACACTGGTCAAACTTGAACGGTAGCTACAAATTGGGAGAATGTATACAGCGTCTAGCAGAAGTAAGGCCCGCTTGAGTGTGATCAGTAGGATAATAATATGGGTGTCATAATTTATAGTTTTAATTTGAACGTTGTACCTAAAATGTCACAGATGTGCTTGAGGGTGATATTGTTATGTTACAGAATTCCATGCTTATGATTTTGTAAGAAAATATTTTGTAATAAAAGTGCATTGTTTGTGCTGGACCCTATGTACAACTCATAGCAAATCGATGATTGGTATTGATACTGAAGAACTTCGATGAAACAATTTAAAAAGAAAAAAATTATACTATATTTTGTTTATAGGGACATATATGTATATTAAAATATTTTCAGAAATCCTTTAATATGGTTACTTTTGGGAAGGAAAATAGAGAAACAGATCCAGGGAGAAAGAAACTTCAACTTTTTATGCTTAATCTCTGTTTCTTTAGTGTAAAACACATTATTTTTTAAAGATTTTTTATTTATTTGTTTTTAGAGAGAGGCAAAGGGAGGGAGAAAGAGAAGGAGCCAAACATCAACGTGTGGTTGCCTCTCACGTGCCCCCACTGGGGACCTGGCCTGCAACTCAGGCATGTGCCCTGACTGGGGATCGATAGTGTAAAACACTTTAAATCAAGATTGGCAAAATGTTAATACTTGTTAATCTGGGTCCACATGTAAATTTTACACTGTTCTCCATGCTTTTCTGCATTTCATTACATAATTCAGAAATTTTAAATTGGCACAGAAGCAGTGAAAAGTACCAACCTGGTGTGCGTGTGTGTCTTTACTGCTGGATTGCATGCCAGTACTTTTTCCCAGAGCAAGACTGACACATGGTTCTTCAAATGAATGAGGAGCCCCACTTCAATGGGCTCCATTCATCAAAATAAGCTCACATGCTAATATGTGGTTTATGTACATAATCTCTCAGCTAAAGGCAGTAAATCACACGGCTGTTTTTACAATGTGCAATGCACAGACATAAAAAGATCTGGAAGTGAAACTGTCTTGAAGAACAATAACAAATAAAAAAAAAACAAGTGGGGAGAAATTATCAGGATACAGGGGATGACAGAGTCAGCCCGTGCTGTAAATGAAATCGTGAAGTTTGGCTTGGCATTCATGCAGGTAGGACACTCTGGGCAGAAGTAGCAGAGAGCTCACCTCGAATGGGCTCAGCCACCGCTCACGGGCATTGCTTCACGTAACAGGGAGGCGGGTGGTTGATCGGGACTTGCTTCATACCCCTAGGCTCTTTAAACCTCTCTGCCCTGCCAGCCTGGGAGCTCTCCTCCCCTTCTGCCGGGCAGACTCCCGTCTCTTGGGGCAGAATTGGATGAGAGGCCCCTTCCATCCCTGCCATGATCTGTTTCGGCATAGAGGTGACTCGAACACTGCTTCCTCTGCGCCCTCTCTGGAGTTCATTCCTCCACTCTCCCCTGGCCTTTAGACTCTGCTATTTGCCGAAGACCTTGTTTTTCTTGTTTCTGTAAAAATTTGAAGAATACATTTTCCTTACTATTCATTTAAATTTTTTGTGAATGCAGAGATCTTCAGAAAACACACCCACGGGTGTCCAGCGTTAGTCCCAGGCGGAACTGAGGAGTATTAGGTGGTGAGGGTTGACAGTTACCTGATTCTCCTCCAATTCCCTCCCCTTTCATTCTCCTAGAAGTAGTACCACTGCCAAATTTGGGAAATGCCCATGCCAGGGAAAAATAGAGTTGTCTGTAATCTCAGAAAACCCAGAGAGAAGTGCTTTGCATTTCAATATGCGTTCTTACTATGGAAGTAAAACTTTGGAAGCCTTTTATAATATATGGAGAAAGATGTTGGACTTAATTTGGTTTTCTATAGGATATTCTTGTAGAAATGAGGAAAGTCCTCACAGTTTTTTCTAAGTCCTTGATTCAATTTTTGTTTTCTCCCTCCACCCCCATTCACTGCCGCCCCTCTTAAGGAACATGTCGGTGCCCGCCTGTTGAGTCAGCACTAAATTCTGCATGAACAGCCATCCAAACTGAGGGATTAGGGTTCACTCCCCAGTGTCTGGCTTCGTTTCAATCCTGAGGACCCAAATCGGGAGAACAATCAGAGCTCACAGGCCCCGGCTTGCCTTTGTAATGAATACAGACCTCTCTGTCCGAGAACCCAGAGACAATTAGAGGTGTGGCTGGAAAAGGGCACTTCCCCTGAAAAGAGCAGCGATGGAAAATCTTGTGTCGCTGAGCCGCCTTCTCTGTGCCAGTTGCACCCTATTTGCGTCACCTTCCCCTGAAGCAGAAGATCCAGTGAGCCATGGTGCCAGGCTGGAAGACTATCCAGTGTGAGCTGAGCTTTTGGCTGGTCACATCGATTCTGTACTTTGCAAACTGCCCTCCCCTAGCATCGCGCCCTCATCGTTCACCAAGGAGGGAGAGCTTCAGGCCGGTGGTGTTATGTGCTTGTTGTTGCCACCTGTGGACCCATCTTTGGACTTGCCTGCTCTTTTGGACTTGAGATGGCAGCTTGTTTTTCTTGAGGCTCTTTAAGGACGTGGCTGCCACTCTGTGCCCCTTTCTGTTGTTGGTAGACTTGATGAGACTATCCTTGTCTTGGCATGGCCTCCAGGTTCATGTTTGGGTCCTGACCATTGTCAGCCTTCCAAGTGGAGGAGACCTCCGCGGTCTCTTAAGTCTATGGTTCCCATGGCGAGGGCCCTTGTGGAAATCAGCTTTGGTTCCCAGAGACAAGAGCACACAGTTCATATTGCTTTCACATGAACCAATGGTGTTTTCAAATAAAACTCTTTGACTTTGCGTGTACAAGGATATAAGCAGTGTGTCATAATGAATGAGTTTAATTGATTGGCCTTTAATGTTTTCTTATATCAGGGTTGCTCAGCGTTGGCACTATTCCTATTAACATTCTGGGAAGACTCTTTCTTTTCTGTGGGGGGACTATCCTGAGTGTTGTATATTTGTCAGCACCTCTGTTCTCTACCTTCTATATGCCAGTAGCTTCCTCCCCATTGTGATAACAAAAATGTCACCCAGTATTGCCAAATGTCCCCTGGAGAGGTGGGCAAAATTGTCCTTGGTTGAGAATGACTGCCTTAAACGTTTGTCTTCGTGAGGCAGGGTGATATTGTTTGCAATCCTAACTTAGGAAACAAATAACAAGTCCCAATAGCTGACCTGGGGGCGCGCACACACACACAAGCATCTCCATGATTCTTTTATTTGGGATTCTCTGGATGCCTGGCAAATAAAAACTCACCAGGTTTGTTTTGTTTCACTGCTTTGCTTTAGGGTAAGAGCAAAGTGATCTGGGTGTGCATGAGTGAGGTAGAAAGATGTATTTGCGTAACAGAATTAGAATGCAGAGAAATCACATGCAATTAAGTGGAAGGATACACTCCTTGTTTAACGTGCACTTGGCATAATGTAGGCAACAGGTAGCAAATTATGAAATACAGATTTTCATTATCCGGTTGGTGAGATTATTTCTCGCACTAAATGACCTGGATTTGTGGGTTGCTGGAAAGTATATAAATTCTTTGGCACTGTAACGAAGGCTTAATATTGTCTACCAATTTTTTATTGCTATTTTCTTCATTTAAGCACATCTGCTACGTTTGCATTTTTTCAGTTGCTCTTTTTTTCGTATGTTGCTGTCATGGTTTCTGCCGTGGGCTATCCACAGAGTATGAAGAATCATTTCATAGTCCCCGCAAGGCTGGAGAGAGCAGAGACCCCTGGCAGTCTCTAGCCTGGGAACATCCAGTGGGACGATGGGAAAAAATGTGGAACCTGTTTTCTCATTGGCTGAAATGAAGGAGGGCTCTCTCTGTTCATTTGCTAGTTCCTGCCTGACCTCCTTTCTTTTTATAATAATTCCTCACATGACCATTTTAAAGATTCTTTGTAAAATTCATTTAATTTTCTATTATTTTGTACAACA
The DNA here is from genome assembly GCA_004027735.1 of Carollia perspicillata. Classification (NCBI taxonomy): domain Eukaryota; kingdom Metazoa; phylum Chordata; class Mammalia; order Chiroptera; family Phyllostomidae; genus Carollia; species Carollia perspicillata. Next base: position 14,199 of record PVKM010015718.1, read on the forward strand.
TATTCTATCTGCCCTTTATTTTTGCCAATAATCTGTCTGCCTCAGTTCAGATTCTAGCTTACCACTTAATAGCTGGAAACTTACTTTTAATCAGGAGTGATCATTAAAATACATAAATTGGTGAGACATGAACAGATAGCAGCATAACCCAGGAGTAGACACTGGAGATTTGAGCATTAACCTGTGAGTCACTGAGTCATGGGAAATAGGAAGAGGAAGGGGTTAAGGGGGGTCAAAGGGGAGGTGACCAGAGTAGGGCCTGGAGTACAGGAGCCCTGGAGATTGTCAGATTTACCACTGGTATATCAAAGTATATCAATATCTTATCAGCAATAGACTGCACATACCAAGCCTGATTAAGCTTTGCTTGCCTGATACAAAATGGAAATCAAAATACTGTATTGCATATTTGAAGCTTCCTTAGATACTAAATATTAAAAGTTCTCATGACAAGAAAAAAATTGTAGCTATGTGTGGTGATGAATGGTAAGTAGATTTATTGCAGTGGTCATTTCACAGTATATACACATATTGAATCAATATGTTTTATACCTGAGACTAATATAATGTTATGTGTGAACTATACAAAAAAAGGTATATGGCCCTGGCTGGTGTGGCTTAGTGGGTTGAGTGCCAGACTGTGAAGCAGAGGGTCGCTGGTTCGATTCCCAGTCAGGGCACATGCCTGGGTTTCGGGCCAGGTTCCCTGGTGTAGGGAGTGCAAGAGGCAACCACACGTTGATGTTTCTCTCCCTGTCTTTCTCCCTCCTTGCCCCTCTGTCTAAATATAAATAAATAAAAATCTTTTAAAAAAAGGGTGTATGTAGGTTGCTAAAATTCCAGCATTATTCTCCTTTTAACAAAGGAACATTGTCCTGTGCACCAAAAGGATGTAGGTTCCATTCCTGGTCAGGGTGTATACCTGGGCTGCAGGTTTGATCCGTGGTTGGAGCGCGTAAGGGAGGCAGCCAATTGATGTTTCTCTCACATTGATGTTTCTCTCTCATCAATGTTTCTCTCTCTCTCTGTCTCCCTCTCTAAAATCAATAAGTATATCCTCAGGTGAAGATTTCTTTTTTTAAAAGAGAGAGAGAGTGTAACTCATTGTATATGTTTCTTCTAACAGCAGACAGTAGATGACTATTAGGAAGATGAAGCAAGTTCACGGTCCATTTCCATGGTGTAGTGGAAGGAGCTCTGTACTGGTCTGGAAGTGGTGAGACCCGAATCTGACTCAGCATTGCCACTTGCTAGGTAGAACCTTGACCAAACCACTTCTCTGCACTTGAGTTCCTTGCCAACAAAATAAGGGAAGCGTCCTAGATAATATTTCACATTGCTTCAAGATTAGGCATCTCATACTGCTAGGTCATTCCTTTGCTGTCTTTAAGGGCTGTTGAAAAATAATCAGCGATCAGAATGCATAGTCAGAATCTTCACTTCCAAGAAGAAAGCCCCTACCGCACTTCCCTAGGCCTGACCCATTTCAGGGCGGGTGGAGGAGGAGGCAGAAGGAAGCGGGGGCCCTACTGGGGAGGAAGGAAGGGAGCGAGGGAGGGAGGCAGGCTCTCTCTCCCAGCTGCTCTGATAACGAGAAAATAATTACTTAATGTCTGGGCAATTTGTAAAGCAGCTGCCAGTGGGGTAGGGAGACAGCTGTTCATAAAAAAATAATAACTGGGCTTTTTCTCCTCTGTGTCCCGTAGTACACGAATCAGCAGCGCGGTTTAGAATAAATGATTAACTCCTGGTAAGGGATGCTCTTTGGAGCCCCCTGATGAGGAAGGGCTTGAAGGGTTAATGAAGTTTCAAAACTCCCATTTTAGGAACCAGTCTTGAAACTGTGAGAATCTGGCAGAAATCGAAGCTCATAGAAAGTCTGCCAGCTCCCCTACTTGACATTGCTGTGATCGATGGTCATTGGTTTCACTCAAAGAATTAACGTGTCACAGCAACCTTCTTTTTGCGGGATGGGAGGGGACGCTGGGTTTAGAACAAATGAAGGTCCCATTCTCTGGTGGCTTCGGTGGGCAGGCAAGGAGTCTGGTCAGTGCAGAAGAAGGGGATGACGAGATGAAATTTCGGTGCCGCCTCAGTGAGTATTTGTGAGCAGGGACCCCGGACAAGGAGCTTTGGATGCTTTTTTCCCTCATGGAATCCTCAGAGTCACTGGGGAAGGTCTCCTGGCCTCCACGGAGCAGATGACAAGACTGAAGTCCGGTTGACTTACTTGCTTCAGATCGCCCAGCGTTGATGTCTGGGATCACATTGAGAATTTGGTATAGTGGTCAAGGGAAACATTCTGCGTCTGCTCGTTGGAACCCAAATTGCCACTGTGTGATCTGGGACAAGCGACTACACCCCGTGAAGGCTCGGTGTGTGCTCAGCACCGTGCCCCGGAGACTGTTAGTAATTCTGTCTGACTCAAAGCACTAACTCTTTGACTGTATTTGTCTCTATTGAAAGTAACACAAATTTGCGGGAAATTTTTTAATTAAACAAATGCATTCAGCTATAAGAAATCCGCTTTTCTTGAAAAAAAAAAAAACAGTATGTGGTAGTTTTCCTAACGTAATATTTCTGCATGAATCAAAATGAATGTGTTTGTCTTTCTCTGACTGGCCTATCTCACTTAGCGTAATAGTCTCTAGTTCCACCCATGCTGTTGCAAAAGCTAGAACTTCCTTCTTTATTTCTGCTGTGTAGTATTCCGTTGTGTAAATGTACCACACTCTTTGAGTCCACTCATCTACTGTGGAGCATTGGGCTGTTTGACCTCACTTACAACTGGAATGTAATGAACAAAATAAACTAATGAGAAAGATAGGACCAGAGTCGTGGACACCTGGAACAGACTGACAGCGGTGGGAGGGGAGGCGGGAGGGAAGAATGGGGGAAGGAAGGGGAAGGGACTTGTCCAAGAATATGTACGAATGACTCATGGACATGTACAACGGAGCGGGGGCTGACTGTGGGCAAGAGGGTGGGCTGGGTGGAGGGGGGCAAAAGGGAAAAAATCGGGTCAACTGTAATAGAATAAGCAATAAAAAATAAGTTACAGAACAACCATAAATACAAAAAACAAAAACCCGAAAGGAACGTAACTCTGACTCTTTTCCAGAGGATGACCATCAAACAGCCTTTACTCAACCTCTGTGAGTTTTAACTCATGAGCTGTCAGTGGTGTAAGAATCTCGTGCAGGATCTTGCATTCTGAGACGTTGTAGGAGTCCATCTTTCAATAAATTCCCCCTGGAAGGAAGGAAATAAGAACCTAATGTCATCATCCCCAGATTGAACAGGGTCTGCTATAATACAAATCTGCTTAGCCAAGGAGCAGCTCTCGGGGCTGCCTTCCCCCACCTGTCTAAATATTTCCGAGCTCCCCAGCCGGTCTTAGTCCCGTTTCCTCCAGGAATCCCGCCCCATGGCCTTTAGGACACACTGACCTCCTTTTCCTTTCCAGACTTCCAGAGTCCTTTGCATCTGTGCCACACATTTGGGAACTTGTTTTGATTATCTTGTATCATCTTCTGGTTCATTTTAAACCAACATTTGCTGGTTGAGATTGGAGACCCGACTGGAAATCGTATTTTGGCCCCCACAGAGTTCAGCATTTTGAAGGAACAGCAACAGAGGAATGAATATGCACTCCATTTTCAAGCTCTGGAGTGAATGTTTCCATGGCTGGAATTGCTTCATTTCCCAAAGCCTCAATTATTCATTTAATCTAGGCTACATGAAGCCATGATGTACCATTGATAGAGAATCGCCTTAGGGCCTTGTCTTGGTCTTGCCTCAACTTTTTGATCTGTACAGTGGGAATAATACTAACTACTCCAAGAGTTGTAGGGAGAAGGGAATTACGTCACTAATGGATTAAAACATCAATTCTGATGTATAATAAATGTCATTTTGTTACCCTGTTGTTTCCTGCAGTGGTCATTGATGATATAGCCAGGTTCTCTTGTCTGTACTGCGAGAGGCATTCTCAAGAAGAATTTTTGTCTTCGGCTTATCGACGTGTTGCAAAACTGTGTTGACCATTTAGAGCCTCACGCTTTATCACCTTTTATATGATATCCTGGTTGCCATACCGTGACAATGGAGATCTAACAGTGACAGAAGTTAGTGTCAGGCCTTTGGGGGAGGGGCATAGGTGGCACTCAAGATTTCTCTTTGTTTAAAATGATGAGATGTCATAACTTTCCACCTGTGACATACCTTTCTCTTGGATGGGAATGACCTGGTGTGGCTCAGCAGGCCAGGTAAATGGTTGCCTAAAATTAGTCAGTAGTTCACAGTTAACCAGATCTGTAGCGAAGGCTCCTAACACACCAGGCTGTTTAAAGGAGTATTTCTCAGCCTCCCACATGCATCCGTGCTTCTACCCCTAAAGATTCCGACTCAGCGCATTTACGGGGAGCCCTGGAACTTGGGTTTTTCACAAGTTCCAGCATCGGCACTTGGTACCGATGCTGCTGGTTCCTCGACTACATAGCATGTGAACCTTGGGATGTCGACCTCATGTATCCAGCCTTCAAGGTATTCAGCTTTTATCATTTTCCCCCCAAAGTCAGTTATTTTCCTGAAATATCCAGAAAATAATATAGATTCTCTATTTTCATCAGAAAAGTAATTTATGAAGGTTAAGGGAAAAAAGTTGCAGGGACCTGTTCACCATAATTAATTGTCCATCTGTAAAGTAAAGGAAGAAAATTATAAGTATTTGACAATAAAAATCTTGACTCAGAAGAATCTGGCCCAGGACCTCCCGTCTCTATCCCAGCGCTTCCCAGCTTTGGAAGGCTCGATGTTTTGGTCTGGGTCATCCCTGTAGCGGGGAGGGAGGAGACCAGCTTGCGCATGTGTGGTTATTTAGCAGACCAGTGGGCCTCCACCTGCGAGATGCATGCTCCCAGTCCAGAGTCTCCAGAGACCGTCAGACACCCCAGGAAGTGGGGGAAGCAGGGAGGGACATCACCCCAAGGTGAGAACCATTGCTCTCCTCTCAGGTGAGCCCATTCGAGCTCACGGCTTCGTTCACCCCGTCACACAGGTCAGCTATAAATAGCATCTCCATCTCTGGTGTCTCCTGTGGGCACCAGATCCATAGAGCCATCCTCTCTCTTGACACGTCAGTCATAGAAGGCCAAAGGCATTTTAAACTAAACATAACCAAAGCTAAATTTATAATCCTTCTCTCATTCTTTAAAACCTAGTCTTCTACTAATTAGTGTATTCTTGCTCAGTGGGTAGAATTACCACCCATCCGGTTATCCAGTTATCCAAGCTGGAAACTTAGATTCATCCCCAACTGCTCGTGCTGGGCCTCAAGTGAGACCTATACGTGAGAACCCCTGAAGGTGGGACGCAGCATACATGGAGGTACGTTAAGTTTTTATAATGCGCAGACAAGGTTGAGAACCATTGTCAGCAGTGGCTGGAGCCAGCTCTTCTTGGCTTGAATGTAACTGATGATATCACTTGCTGAGTGTCTTTCTACATTAAATTTCTGTGTCACGTTAAATTTATGGAGAAGCTGCACTTCCTATAGTTTCAAGCCCTTGCCCACACATTCGAAATTGCAACCAACCAGTATTGATTCATCTCTGTTGTGATGGAGATGACCTTCAAGGAAACCTTATAAATATTTGCTGTCAGTTTGAATCTCCTTTGTTTTCGATGGTTCTATTTTTAACATTTTGCAATGTTTATGGTAAGGAGCCAGTTTCCAGATGTGAACACGATGTCAAGTATTTTCTTTTTCTAATATTTAGTACTTGAAATGGCTGGAATCTGTTTTAAGGAAGGACTTCTCCCTGTGCCTTATTTCTTCTGCTTTAGTCTTCGGACTGTGGGTAGGAGGTGCACGAACAGGGGAACGGTCTATCCTGACCCACCCAGGGGAGGCTCCCTGCAGTGGGGCATGCGGCGGGGTGCGTGGCCGGGGTGAGTGATTCGTGCACACCCGCTGTCCCTCGGGGCTCCCATCCACTGGTGCTCCTGCCAGTGCTTTGCTCTCTGTGATTATTTTGCAAGTCTTCGGATGATGACACTGCTTTTGGGTCCAGAATGGTTTATAATCCTTTTGCTCAGCACAGGAAATTGTTAAGTATTAAATGATGATGAAGAACGTGTGAAGATGATGGCTGCAGAGAGTTTTTTACTCTGAAATAGGACCGATCTCTTTTGATAGCAGAGTCCGTATCAACCCCTGTGGACACTAGCGTCATTAATTTTCTCTTTTATGAAATGAATAGTTTGGACCCAATGATACACTTTTTTCTTCCTACTCTAACATTTTTCACTCTGTAACAAGGGTGTAAAATAGGCTCTTCCATCTCAGGTTTGACTGAAGGTGTAAAGATCAAGAGGAAAACAATGGCTCAATTCAAGGGAAGGAAGTGAGAATTGGCCACTTCCTCCCAACCAAGGCCGTGCTAATAAGAAGGGGGAGGGGAGGACGGGGATGGGGGTGTATGAATAAAAGTGCCATGAGATAGATTCCTTACCCTTTCGAATGAAGCTTTTCTTGTTCGGGTGTCTTCATGGTTGTTAGAGATTTCTGGTGGTTTCCAGAGCTCCACAAAGCTGTTAGTCCATTTCTAGCTGTTCATTTGATATTTCCTTGAGGGAATAAGCACCTGGAGCATACTAGTTCACCATCTCAATGACATTGCAATTATTATTCACCTTTGAGCTTAATTTTTATTTTTAAAATTGTATATATATTTTTATAAATAGTTCCTACCCCAAGATGGATATGTCTTGGGGCCCCCAAACATGGATTTGCTCCTGGCTGGGGGAAGGAAAAGATTTAACAATGAAACACATTTTTTAAAATAATTATTGTTTAACTGGACATATTAATTGTAAAAAAAAGTCATTTTATGTCCAAAAGTGACCGTGTTGTTTTTTTACCTTTCCCTCCCTGAGCTATGGAATTGATCCATCTGTCCAGAATCACGAGAAAAAAAATCTATTCTGGGTCATGGAAATAACCAGAGCAGCTGCTTAGAATTAAAAATTGTGTGTGTGTATGTGTGTGTGTGTGCACGTGCGTGTATCCTATCTATCTCTCTAATTGCTAATATGTGATTATATACAGGTCTTGTGAAAAGGGAAATAATGATCTTAATTTGAGAGTCTATATTCCATTTAAGAAAGTGTTTATGAGCACTGGTTTTGTAGTGAGACCTGAATTTTGATCTTACATCTATTTTATTGACTTAGGGAAGTTGTTTATTGTCTAAAAGCCTCAGTTTTTTAAATCTGTAAAGTGGAGGTTATAGAACATATTTTAGACTTATAGTAAGGACCAATGAGCTAATTCAAGTAAGGACCTTAGCATAGTTTCTAATGCGTAGCAGATACTTACATTAAAAAAGGAGTTATTATCCTTCCTTGTTAAAATACTTGGAGAAGCAGGTAGTTTGGTTCATCTACTTTATGGTTGGGGAGAGCAAGGCCAGGAGTTTAAATATTTTGTTCCTAATTGCTTAGGAGTGCTGACTATACCTATAGCTTGTAAAATGTAGAAATTATCAACCTCTTCCTTCCCCTTTCCATCAGTTCATTAAGAACTACAAATTATAAATGTTTCCAGATTCTGAGCTAAATAGGCGGGATCTGCTGGAAACATTAGGCAGGTGGGGTTGAATTTGGAACTTTTCTAAGAATTTAGTCTCTTTATTGCTCATATTGCTGGAAAATCAATGACTTTTGCCAAACACGTTGTTTTCTTCTCTTGACAAAAAGCAGATCAGCAAGTTTTCATATTGCACTATTTTTAATGGCTGGAGCATCAACATTTTATAACAAGAAAAAAAATTAAAGTTCTTTAATATTTGGAAGAGAAGTGCTTATAAAAATTTTCCCATCCATGCACCATCTGGAAAAGCAAGGTTTGACAGAGGCCTGACGAAGCTTAGTGCCACTAAGCATCTTGGGCAACGACCTCCTTCTAAAGACATTTCCCCTGCAGGACACCACAGTGGCACCATCTTTCTATATCTTTAGACTTGTGAAGGACTTACCATGGAAAATTAAGACATCTGTACATGAATGGCCAAGGCCAAATGAATTGCAGGTTGTTGAGTAAAACCCCCCTTGGCTCTTCTCGACTAAATTCCACATCCAGAAGTGCTTCTGGACTCTCCCGTGCCAAGCACTGGGCTGAAGACAGATAATTCAGGTGGGAACCTGTGCATCCTCACTCTTCCAAAGTGGAGACTTGGCTTTTGCCAAATCCTCCCGGCCTTTTCTCCGCTCTCTCGGAGCTTGGCCAAGTGCGGCGTGCCTGCTCCATCCGGTGCCTCAAATTCGTGCACACTCAGCAAAGGGGTCTTCAGACATGTGTTGGAATAGCGATTGGTTTGCGCCGTGTGTGAGCGGGACAGGGTTTACTGGAGTTTACTGGATGTAGCCAGATTTGAACGGAGGGAGAATATCCATGCACACTTGAACTAGAATGATACCGCTATTTTTCAAAGTCAAATAGTTCTGCAGGAAATCATGTTAATTAATTTCCTCTTTCCAGTTTACACAGTAAAGTGTTGACCTCAATATGCAAATGCATGCAAACTAATCCAGTGAGTCTCTCCTTAGATTAGTGAGCTTGCTGCCTGGTGGGGGAAGGCTACTGCTTTGGCCCCAGCTAGCTGGTCGCCGATTACGGGCACATAGAGGTTCTTGCAGGCCATTAGTGATTATCCTAAGGTTGAAGGCAGCCTTCCTTTTTCGTGGGTGTTTAGACGAACTGCAGGTTTAAATTTTGTTTTGTTTTTCTTTTTAAAATAATATATTTTCTCTTGGTCTAAGTTTTGAAGTTTTGTCACATTTTAAACACTGAAATCTTTTTTTTTTTTTTAATTTTGAGCCTGTGGGGTTGCAAGCGCTCAAATTAAGACTGTCCTTTCCAAGGCCCCATTTGTCCAGGTCATAACGCAGAGCCATCCACTGTCAATGTTCCATGAAAGTTCGTGCTGAATTTTCCTACCCTCATCTTAGAGGCTGCCTCTCTTTCTCCGGGCCTGGAAACCATGACATTTGCTGTCTCAGCTACTATCTAATGAGCGTCTACTGCTCGGCAAGAAAGAAAGTCAAAGAAGTCTAGCTGGTTCCTGTTCGTCCTGTGGGGAGTCAAGTCCACCTGTTAAACAGAAATGTAGACCATGTGAAATTCAGTCTGTGGTGTTATTAGCATGGACCAGGAGGGACAGCCTCTCGGGCTAGAGCAGTGAAAGAGAGAAGAAATGAGGAACTCGTCTGCTTCCAGAGAGTCTGAAGTATGGTCCCAGGCCAGCTGCAGCAGCATCTCCTGGAAACGCGTTAGGGTTCAAGTTCCGAGGTCCCCCAGACGCCCTGAGTCAGAAACTCTGGAGTAGGGTGGGGTGATCCTTGTGTTAACCTCCCGGGTGATGCCGACAGACTCGAGTTTGAGACCCGTCGTGTAGCAAGGCCGTGCTCTTCTCACTCCCCACGGCAACCCCCGCCCCCTTCCAACATGGTGCCAGTTCAGGCTAAAGTTTTAGGTAGGTGAAAAAGTCATTCAGCTATTTTTATCAATTGTACTGGGTCCTTCTATTACCTACTTTTGCCCTGGCAGTTTTTAGCCCAGGTCCTGGGACACAACACATGATTTACCACACAGGCGTTGGGTGAGCCTGGATCGATGGTGCAAGTGAACGTGTATTTCTGTGAAAGGCTGCAACTAGAACCAGGGCTCTGGGCATCTTGGGCTCTGAGGTGCTCGAAGACCATGAGAGAGGGTGAGCCCTGCAAGGAGTGCACAGGAAAGCAAATTACTCCTTTAAAACGGACGAGGCCAGCTTCGAATGCCAAATACTGGTTCTTCTGACATTACCCCACTGGAACCTGGATTGCTACAATAGCACTCTGGACGTCTTCCTCCTTTCAGCACTGGCCTGTTCCAACGTCTTACATAACTAACATTCGGAATAATATTTCTCTAGGGTCACTTTGCTTGCATAAGTCCTTTTAGAAATTCTTTACTTTGTGGGTTGGTAGCTCTCTGTGCTGTGCATCCGTATCTTGTGAATACCTCTCTACTTAAAACGTAAATGCTTCTGCACATAACCTGGTTTTTCTCTAAACGAGGAGATTGTCTGGAGAGAAACAGTGCATTAATCACCTTGTGAAATTCGTTTTTCATACTCCTGGGATTTAGCAATATCCTTGAAACTGGTTGTAAAAATGTGTCATGTGTGTTTACTTAGTACGTGAACAAAATTAGTTCCTGGCCATGAACTTCATGCTCCTCCTGGAACTTTGTCCCAGTCTTCCGGAATTGCCCATTTCCTCTTCTGTCCCTCTCATCTTTGGCCCAGCAAATCCCTTTGGAGTCCACTTCTTGCTCAACTGGTTGCTCAAGTTGCCATTGGGCCATGCCTTCCATATCTTGGGGTAATACCATAGTTGAGGGTTTGCAATCAAATGCATCAAAGCCAGCAGCGTCATGGAAAGCCAGTGCACAATTAGGGGACTCTGTGCGTCTTTCGGCTCTATCTCTGACCTAGAAATGTGAGAACTGGCTTCTTGAGAGCAGCTATAGGCTCTCCTACTTGCAAACTGGCTCATCAGTAAGCTTCAGGTACAGATTTATTAATTCTTTTTAATAAGATTGACAGCACGGGGAGATGTCAGACAATGACAGCTCTGTGACTTTTGTCATGTTTGAGTCTCAGAAATCGGCACCCTGTCGAAGCTATGAATCTCTCGCATGAGGTCGGTGTAGCTGCGAGGCAGCCCTGGGCGAACCCCCCACCACATGCTCTGCTCACAAGCACTCTAGTATAGAGAATGGTCCCATCTGCCCTTACGATGTTATTGCACAGGCTTTCAGTTTCTTTAAGTTCATGTGCATATTTGTCAAAGTTAACCAGATGTCCTATGCTGATGAATTCACCCAATCTGTCTTATAAAAATGCTTGGACATGATTATAATTTTATTACCTCTGGCTGAAACAGCCACAGCCCAAATTAAAAAGAAGAGCAGAGGTAGGTTATGAGCATGGTCTGTCCCCATCAGAGTGACACAGCCCTTGTGATTTGTGTCACCCCTGATGATTTGTGAGCTCACTCCCGCACATTTCAAACTCTGAGTCTAGATAGGAAAACCCAGCTTGGCTTGACTTCATTCTTACTTCCCAGCCAGGAGGTGTTTTCAGGAAGTGCTGCTTCTGGACCTCATGCCCGTGATGATCCAAACCAGGAAAATCAGGTTGAGCACGTCAGCACTGATACTATCCATGAACCATAGGTCACGCACATTCCACTGACTTCTCTGGCATTTGTTTGTGCTGTTTACACTTTCATAACTTAAAGTCACAAAGTACGAGTTCCTGGTAAAGTGTAAGACAGTGTCACAGATGACACAAAGGCGTGGGTATTGGAGTAAGGGAGACATCCTGTCATTCAGTGCATGGAGGATCTTAGAGGAGTTTCTTCCTTAACTCACTTCAGTGTTCTTATCTGTAATCGAGAACAGTAATTCCTATCTTAAGAGATGGTGTGAGAATTCACTGAAGATGCATTCATTCCACTTTTAAAGTCCTGCAGGAATTGAACCAAGGGAAGCGGGTGCAGTTGTGAACAAGACAAGAAGTCCTCGGGGGGCTCCCCTAAGCAATCACAGTTGGGGGAAGTGTTAGCAGAGAAAAAGGGAAGCGTGTTTTGGGAATGCAGAGCATGAGAGCAACATGGTCTGGCATCATGGTAGGAAACTGTCACAATATGCAAGCTCAAGTTCGGCGGAAATGTCCAAGGTAGGAGACCCCTGGTCCTTCTGTTACTAGACATTTTGGCAGAGTGACAAAAAACAAGAGGTTTGTCATTCAGCGAGACCAGAAGGTTTGGAGAGGACGGAGAGGGGAGAGCACACAGTGTGGGTGACTACCTGAAAAACTCCAGGGAGCCTGGAGACTTCTCCGGAGAAAAAGCACAGGCCAGCCTGGCCTGCATGCGCAAGGCCCTGTTACCGAGGGCCGTGTGCTCGGTTTGGTCTCAGTGAACGGTAACTGTACGTATTATTCAGAAAGCTTGTCTTAACTGGCTTCAAGGGCGTGAGTAGTGGTCTCTATAGTACATACAATACTATAGAATTGGTGCTTTTGAAAATTTTTACTGTTTTCTAAGCGATCCCTCACAGAGCCTTCTCCACGCGAGTATGATTCCTAAATGCAGCTTTGCAGCCTGTAATCAGATTGTACTCAGTGAAACGGCATTTTTAAAAAGTGTTCTTCATTTTAGTGTTGGCAAATGTCTCCGCTAACTCCACGAGACACTTAGGTCCAATCCCCCCCACAAGCAGCTTAACCGAGTGTCTCCCCAGAGGGGCAGGAGAGCGCCATTCACCTCGGGCAGGAGCTTCCGGCAGGCAGCTTGGCAGTCTTTAAATGCCTCCCTTTGAGTGAGCAGGCTGCTTTTCTGGAAGGATTTAAAGCTAAGTTATGTAAGTTGCAATTAGTGGTTTCCCACAAATCACACATCACTTCGGCAAGTGTGATCTCCTTGAAGTGCTTTGTTGACTGGCCCATGGGATTACACGTCATCGTTCTCTCGTTGTCAGGTATCTTTCTCCTCCCTTTTCATCCTCACCATTTAGGTACAGCTCTTCCCAGGCGTGAACCCCGGGGGGCTCCACCTGGGTGTTTTCACGGCTGCCAACAAGAACACACACAACCAATGTCACATCTTGAAATAGTGTTCCATTTTATTTTCCGTGTGTGAGCGATGCCTTCTATACACTGGTCTATCACCTTCATCATAGTAAATGAAAGACACACCGTGATGCGGAGAACACGGTTAACAGTAGTCACCTGTGACAGTAGTTGCCGATACTGAGCCAGGTTCGTCTTCTCACAGACAGTGAAAACAAAGTCAGTGAATATGACAGGCCGATCCGTGAGGCAGGAGACGCTTTCAGCTGCACTGACGCATGAGCAGACAGAACCGTGGATCCGCGCCTCTGACTTGGGGGACAGTTCGTCACAGGCTTTCGCTTCTGCTCTCCAGGTTTTGTATTTGGCAAAGGTGAAGTCGGTTTGATCATTTCAGGGAGACAGATGGTTGACCTGACATTAGCCTTCAGGTGGAAACTGAGGGTGTTGTGATTAAGGTGATCCCCAAACAGAGGCTGTCCGACTAGTGACCGTCAACTAGGTATCAGGTCAGGCATAGGGCAAGGGTCAGCTCTACGTGTGTCTCATTTTATGACAGGAATCGGAAGGGCCAGTAGCAGGAGCTCTCATGCTCTGTGTCCCCCCAAACCAGAACTCTGGTTATAGCAGCCCCGCCCCTTAACTTCCTCTGCCTTCCACAGGCAACTTCCTTCTGCGTGCTTTCTCTTCCTGCACGTGGCTTGCATGGCTGCACGTCCCAGATG
>PVKM010015719.1:0-27593 GCA_004027735.1 Carollia perspicillata
CTCTTGCCCTCCCCCTGTCTATTTTCTCCCCACCGTCTATGCTACTTATTCTCTGTACCTTTTCCCCCTCTCTCCTCCTCCCACTCCCCTGTTGCTAACCTTCCATGTGACCTCCATTTCTGTGGCTCACTCCTGATCTAGCTGTCTGCTTAGTTTGCTTTTGTTTTAGGTGTGGTTGTTAATAACTGTGAGTTTGCTGTCCTTTCTCTGTTCATGTTTTTTTATCTTCTTTTTCTTAGATAAATCCCTTTAATATTTCATGTAATAAAGGTTCCTTGATCAGCTTGTTTTATTAGAGTACACTTCTGGGGATGAGTGGAAGAAATTTTTATAATTTTTTTCTGACCTTCTCACTCCCCCATCCATGTTCTTATCTTCTAGCTCCTCTGCTTTTTTGCCATGGTGCTCTTGACTGTTCAGAATGAGCAGAGTTCATGTCCCCGTGAGTCACATAAAGTTCTGTGAATTTCCCGTACTAATGCTAGAATTCTGTATTTGGAACTTTTAGAGTAGAATGGTAATGCTAATATTGTACCTTCCCTAGAGTCTTCTTTGAAAATACCCAAATGACCCCTCTTTTCTGTGTTCTGTAAGCAATAGTAGATTCTTCGATCTTTGTAACTATTCCCAGGTGTATATATAATGGGAAGTTTTATCATTTTAGATGGTCAGCTATTTCTGACCTAAAGAACAGCTTGTAAAAAGAATAACAAGAAGATAGGGATTAAAACCTGTTTATTTTAATTCGTGTTTTAAGAGATCACCCTCTTTTTCATGACTGTATTTGTCTTCTCTTCTCAACCTGAAGGTATATATTTACAGTGATCTAGGAAAAGTATCTCCCTGATCTGATACACAAGACATAGATAGATACAAACAATTATATAGTAGTAAGAAAAGCGCAATGTTAAAGGCATGTGTTACATGCCACTGAGCCAGCTGCAACTCCTAGTGAGCCTATGAATTAGTGATGTTCACAGTGCTCTGTACTCAACAATGTACTGTAGACTTGTGCCTTTGGCTTTTTGTATGGGGTCAGTCCATCTCCCCTATGGTCTTCCCTTTTTTCCTGCTGCCTTCTATCTTCCCAGCATAAAGGCGTAGTTTAGATATAATGGTGACACAGAGAAGAGCTGAATCAGTTTTGATTGAGTAAATCAGAGTAAGCTTTATAGAGGATATGCTTGATTATGTTGAAATCTTGAAGGATTGTGTCAGTAAATGTGTGTGAGGGGTTAAAGAGGGTATTTTTGGAGACGAGCCTAGACTGATGAGCTTCATAGGATGTACTAAAATTTTTTATAGTGTCCTGTTGGCAGCACAGAGGCATTAAAAGGGTTATTTAAGAGAGTAACACTTTAGAAAGATCTCTGAAGGAAGGTTGGAGGAGTTGATGAAAGTGAAGTTGAATTTATGGGGATTACTGCAGTAGTTTAGATGAAAAATAATAACTGCTTGAGCTAAAGCAGTAGGGTTTAAAGAGAAGGAACTGTTGGAAAAAGTTTTATAAAGTGGAATACATAAGATTTGGGAGTGATTGGGTATGAAGAGGCAGAAGGAAAGTTTGACTCTCAGGTGTCTGATTTGGGCAACTGACTGGGTGAGCCATGAACTAGGGTCAGGACTACAGGAGGAGGAACACAGATGTTCAGTGGACAGCTTCATAACATGGGTCTAAAACTCAGCAGTGAGTCTGTGGAGAAAAATTTTTGTTTTCAGCATCTAGGGGATAATGGAAGCCATGGCCACGTAATGTTGTAGAACACTGAGACTGTGTGGAGGGAGAAGACAAGGGCCCGAGATCCTAGGGCGGATTTTCGGGGAAAGCCAACAGTTAAAGCGCGGGTGGGGAAGGGAGCAGGGCCCTTGCTGCTGTGTGACCCTGAGGAGTAATCACTATTTGAGCTAACTCTGGTTTTCCCTTTCAGGAATGGTAGTGCTATTGGCCTTCCGGTCCCACCTATCACAGCCTTAATCACCCCAGGTCCCGTGCGTCATTGCCAAATTCCTGATCTGCCTGTGGACGGGAGTCTGCTCTTTGAATTTCTCTTTTTCATCTACCTGCTGGTTGCACTGTTCATTCAGTACATCAACATCTATAAAACAGTGTGGTGGTACCCTTACAATCATCCTGCTTCTTGTACTTCATTGGTAAGTCTTAATTGGCCTTTAAGTTCTTCACGTTACTTAGCCAAGAAACTCGTTGGAAAAACCTGTGTATAGAAATTATTTTTCTTGATAAATTTTCTTCTAATAAAATGTTTTTCTGTCAAACCACAGATTGCTTTCAGAAATATAATGTCGGAAGATTGTTAAAACAGAAAATACCCTGCTTTGGCACATGACTGAAGGAAGCAAAAACATAAATAAAAATGCAGAAAACATTTAAATAATTTGTTATAATAATATCATGGGAGGATTTTGATATTAACTTTCTCTATACCATGTTATTTATATTTGTTGGAAATTGAAGGTGGCAATATGACTAAATTCTAGGAGCTCTACCCTTTTAATGGCTGCACTAGAATCATGGAAGCTTCTATAAAAAATAAATCCAAAATTTGTATAATGCTTCAAACACACAGCAGTCTGAGGCAGTCATCCTAGTTGGCAGGAGTAGTATACGTGCTGTGTGGTCAGTCATGCTGATGACTGTCGTCCAACGTGTGGCCTTCAAGGTGGCTGTGGTTCATCCCGGTCAGCCAGAAAGGGTAGACAGCAAAGGGGAGTATAAAGGAGAGATGTTTTACATGTGTCCTGCAGGGGAGGCTGGAAAACATGGTCCCCTTACTGAGTTCATTGTTACTCTGAATAAAGTTCTGTTACAAAAGTAAAGTTGATACAAGAACTAGCTGTCTCTGCTAAAGTACATCACAATATATTGTGGATTTTTTCTGCTTTTTCCCCAGTTATTTAGGGGGGCTGTGATGATCTTGATGCAGAGAGAATGTTCTGCATAGAAGGGCCTGTAAAATCATGGAAAGGCTAGTCAGGTGACTTGACGTGTAAGTGGTCGGTGCTGGCAGATCTGGGTGGGTGATGGCGATATGCTGTGTAAGACAGAAGGCTATTGTCCTGGGTAGTTTATGTATCTGTGACTTGTAAATGATTAGAAAACCTCCCTGGCCTGGTGAATGTAGAAAGGAAGTGCAGACCAAAATCTTTAAGATAGTATGAGAAGGGGTAAACATTAAAAAATATATATATATATTTGGATCACTTGGTTGTTCCCTGAATTCAGTATTAAGAATTTTCTTTCCATATTGATCAATATTAGGTGAAGAGAATTTAATTTTCTTTATTTAAAAATTGTAATGATATAGTGCCAATTATATCCTTTATTTTTAATAGTCTTTTTCTCACCTGAAATTTGAGTTTACTGAGTGTAGAAACTATACTTCATCCATCCCTCTTTTTGGCCACAGTTATGGAATGAAGAGTTCGAAGTGGATGATCTTTAGGTCTTCTTCCAGTTATGTAGCTCTATAAATACTTCACTATCTTAACAGTGATGTTAGCAGACACTTACTATGTTCTTTGCAAGTATTATCTCATTTACTCTTTTGAAAACAGGTAGGTACTACTGTTACAGAAAAACGAACTCTTACACGATCTGGGGTGACGGAGTAAGCCTTTATTACACGCGTGGGCCCAGAGGAGACAGCTTCCAAATTCTGGGCACTGAGGAGGGGTCAGGTGGGCTGTTAAATACTTTTGCAACAAAGTGAGGAGGGGAGAGGTCTCGTGATACAAGCAGGAATGTGGAAGCCAAGGCAGAAACAGAGGGCGAAAATTGCCTGGGGCCGCGACAAAGAGATAGTAAGAGATTAACTGAGTCCGAGACAAAAAGTCAGCTAGTTAACAGGTGGTCGTCTGGAGCCCGGGAAGCCAGCGGGGAGTTATCAGAGGTCCGGAACAGATAGTCTGAAGCCAGGAAGCCAGCAGGGAGCCAGCAGGGGCTAATGCAGAGTGCCAGCTTCAATCTCTAAGTACACTTTTAATTTTCTACTACACTACTGTGTGACTCCCATTTTATGAATGAGTTATATGAGACCTAGAAATTATGAAACTGGCTCAAAATCACACAGTGACACAGTGAGCGCTCAAATTCAAACGTCTGCTACGCTTGACTTCCTGTATTTATTCTATATTTACTCCTTAAGTACACTGTACAAGTTCTACTTTGACTGATATCCTACGGAAACTTCTTGTTGAATTTTCAGGCTAATTAAAGAGCTTTTCTCCCAGTCACCATTTCTGATGAGTTTTTAAAAAAGTCTCCTGCAGATGGTGCCTGGACACAAAGGGAGCCAGTGTTCCTGTGAGTCAGGAAGCCGCTGCTCCAGCGCCAACCCTAGAACTCTGCTTCCTTTGCTCGGATGCAGACTGCCAAAAATGGGCACCTTTTACTTGCCCCTCTCACCACTTGACTCAGCTCTGAATTCAAGTTTTATGTGATACCTGTTCGACAGAAGCTAAATGTAGAATTTCAGTTGCAAGAAAGTCTGGAATGTAGTTTTCAGCCTTCCAGTCTTTGCAGGAGAGACGCAGGCACACTTGAGGAGGTTACTATGAGACTGGCTTACTTACCCATCACCTATGATCCTTGCTCGCACAAAGCTTAAAATTTAGTTGTGGAGCTAAGAGTAACATAGGTGGGATATTAAGTGAGATTTCAGCCCATGAATCTGAAAGGGGCCTGCGTCCGTGAGCCGTTCGAAGATAAAAGGGCTGCCAGAGACCCAGTTACTTCCTGTCGCTGAAGGTGTTCGAGCACAGCAGGTGGCCGCCCGACGGGGGCTTCTAGAAGGGGCTTGTACACCTCAGCCAGGGTCCGTCCCTTTAAAGTTTCGTTCTATTGAGCATGCCACACTGAAAAATTTGTCACATTTATAAATTAGGTTTTTCTTTTTTCATCTCAAGGTCTTAATAATTATCAAAAAGAAAATGTGGACACCTAAATATGTACAGTATCATTCTAGCTATCAAGAAATTAGCTAAATGAGTTCCAACCCTAAGAAACAAAAACTATAAGTAGTATAGTAAATTATTCAGAATAGTCAGGAGTGGGGGGCTCTGATTAAAGAAATATTTTGGTTTATAGAGAGTTAATCATAAGTAGATAAATTTTCAACTTATAACAGTTTGCTTAACAATAAGATACATTAGGCACTTAAATTTTTTGATATTACAAAATGTCTCCGATGGACTGGTGATGCATAAATAAGATCCCCAGACACTGGCTAAGGAGTCTAGTAAATTTGCTCACATTATTTTGGACGAGTGGGGTGAGCAAGGGGCAGTCTCAAAACTAAGAGGGAGTAAGTACTGTTCGAGTGTACAGTTCTCAGACAGGGGAGAAGGTGTGGTCTGGGGAACGGACAGTAAGCTGCTCTCCTGACACCCTGGCCGCTCTGCCTTTAAAATGTCTCCCAGATCTCTCCACTCCATCTCCACTGCTGCTGACCGTGCGTGTTCAGTCCACAATCATTTCTCACCTGCGTCAAAAGCGATAGCTTCTTAATTGATCTTGCCCCAATGTGATATATTTGCCATACAGCAATCAGTGTGAGCATTTTTAAATACAAAGAAAATCAAGGCATCCTTTGCCTGAAATACTTCTATGACTTCCCACTAGGTAATATATTTTCAGTTTTTTTATTGCTCATTTCCGCCTTGCTGATTTCAAACACCTGGCGTATGTTTTCCTGCCTTAGGGCCTTTATGATTAGTAAGTACTTCTTCCTCTGCCCGGGGCTCTCTGTCCCCAGAGCTTGTCATCGCTGGCGCTCTTTTGTCATTCAGCACTCAGCCCAAATGCCACCTTCTCAGGGGTATCCTCCTTAACCACCCATTTAAATTGGCTCTGTACCTCCCTTCCTAGTCATTATTTTTTAATTTTAATTCACTTTTTAAATTTTCAATTACAGTTTATATTTACTATTATTTTGTACTGGTTTCAGGTGTACAGCGTAGTGGTTAGAAAATCGCCTACTTTATAAAGTAGTCCCCTGGATATTTCAGGCACCCATCTGGGACTTAGTTGTTGCATTATTGTTGACTGTGTTCCCTGTGCTGTACTTCACATCCCTGGGACTGTTTTGTGACTGCCAATCTGTACTTCTTAATCCCTTCCCCTTTCTCACCCACTTCCCCAGCCCCCCTACCACCAGTCATTGTTCATTACTGTTACATTTCTTATCAGCAGTTGTAGCTATTAGAAATGCTTTTGCTTCTTAGCTTGTTTATTGTCATTGCTCTTCTCCCTTACACAAACTTATTAAAAAGATGGGTTTAGGTGCTATAATAGGGTGGCCAAAACAGAAAAGAAGCTTAATTTTCTGAAGTAAAAATTAGGTTATATGAGGCCAGTGAGGCAACTCTTTGTATCTGTTGTCCTGCCACCCCATCACGCTTCTTCCAAACCGTGACCCAAGGTGTCTGCTCCGACTCCTGTCATCACATCTGGCCGGCAGGGAGGAGGAAGGGCACAGCTTCTGCCTTTGAGAGAACAGCTTAGAAGTAGAACACATCCCTTTCCCGCACATCCCTTAACTACAAGTAGGTTTTTCAAGGGAGGCTGGGAAACGAACCTTCAGTCAGCTAGGAGTTAGTGCTCAGTCAGATTCTGCTGTGATGGCAGAAGAGACAGCTGGTCATCTCTGCTCTCCCCGCACCCCCTCACACTGGAGGAGTAAGGAGAATCCAGGGAGCAGGAGACCTGCCTCGCATTCCTCAGCGCTGCGTCTTCAGTTTCAAGACGAGTGCCTACCACAGCATGTAATGGGTGCCCAGTGCATGTTCATTGAAAGCATTAATTATGAAAGTGAACTTTGCATTCTGGAAGGAGAATTGTGGAAACCTACAGATTCTTTGACTGTCAAAATGAAAGTATATCCCGATTCTGTTTGTTGCTAATGACTTTTCATTTTGTTTATCACCATTATATGTGCAGACTTAGAACCAGAAGGAATCGTGTATAGAATCTAGGTAATACTGTCCTTTTATAGGAAGAAGAAATCAAATGTAAGACATGTTTGTAAGTCAAAGTAAGGAGAAAGACTAAGTGGATGTAATTGATGTATTAGCAAATGGGGAGTCTAGGCTAGTGGATGCCCAGTTAGGTGACATAAGCTCTTAGGTCCAAAGAGACCAGCGACAGTATATTCAAAAGACTGAGAATTCCAACTGATTCATTAAATCGGACACTCAAAAATACGGCATTTTAGATAAATTATTCTTGCCATAATTCTGCAAGTTGTCATTTGTTAACCCAAAGCTGTAATCTTTTCTTTTTAATACAGTAAACTTTCAGAAAAGGAGAGGAGAACATTCCAGATAGTTTAAAATAGCGTTTGAAAAGTTAAGGCAACTTGCGTGGAAGGAGAGTAGAAGGCAGGTGGTCTCTTCAGCATCTCTCAGATTCCTGTGGTCTGCGAGGTGACGTCAGGGAGATCCTCGAGGATGCAAGCCTTTGCATGTAATCGTTCCAACTAGATATGCATCTTTCTTTGTGATGAAGTTGTTTGTTTCTCTTACAGAATTTCCATCTCATTGATTACCATCTGGCAGCGTTCATCACAGTGATGCTTGCAAGGAGGCTTGTATGGGCCCTCATCTCAGAGGTAACAGCTCATTCACTATGTTCTGTCGCTTGTAGCTAGAGTTAGTTACTAGAATGGGTTCAGGTGGGAAATATGAAATTCTGAATCTAATTTGAATGTAATTATAAGTTTCTTTATTCCCATGTGAATTATGTTCTTTTAAAAAGTTTTCCTGCAATATATTTAAAATTCAAGTGCAACATAACTCAAAAGCACTGTTAGAAATCTCATTTGTCTGGTAGAAGCTCATGTCTAGCTTCCAAGTTCTTCAGTATAGTCTTTCTAATTTTAATAATTACAGTAAAACTAGGATGAATTTAGGTAACTATTGATATGAAGGGTTTTATATAAATAGTTGCAGCTGAAACATTGTTTAAAGTAACATTTACTTGAAATTATTTATATACCATCTGTGGAGTTGCTAGCAAGAGACATTTGTTTGAGTTAATTACAGCTTGGAATTTTAAAATGACAACATCCAAATTGGCATAAGACTAATCTTGAAGAGTAGTATCTAAGTTTAATAGTCAGCAGAGGACAGATTGGGACATTATTAATATGGTCTTTTTTAAAATTAGAGCTCTTAATAGAATTCGCCCCTGTTATCATTTTTATATATATATATCTATATACTCCACTGAGGGAGGCAGGTAAATGTGTTTTCTTAAAATTTTGTTATCTTGTGCACTATAAATGATTACAAAAACCAAAAAAGTATTAACTTAGCTAAAGTGTCTAATAATTTTAGTCTTGGTGTTTATAATTCATTGTGAAATTTTAAACAAATAGTTACTATAATCACTGATAACCAGGTCAGCTTTTTTATTCCACAATGTACATGGGAAGTCTTTATGTCTGTAAGCTCTAATTTTCAGGAGCCTTATTTCTACAAACATAGAATGATTGCAGATATTAAATCATAATCTAAAAGCCACTAACTGGAAAACAATAGTAGTAGGATAATCTGTTTTGCACAGTGGGAAAGGCTGTCTATAACCTTTTCTCGCAGGTTTTTTATTTAGGTCCTGAAAATACATGCTTACTTTTGGGTATATATTGAGAAACTTTGTTCTTTCTTTAGAGAAGCTCAGTGGAGTTTTAGGTTTACATCTGTTAAAACAAGCAGGGAATGATTTTGTTTCATCTCTTCAGTTGCTTAGAAATGATGCTTGTGTGTATCGAATGATACTTATATCGAGTGATACTTGTGTGTGTCAAATTACTGTGTGCAGTTATTGTGTGAAACCTTCATAACTGGGTTTCTACCTTGGAGCTACAAAGAGTATGACTTAAAGTACTCTGAAATACTCTAGTTTTCCTTTTTTTCTAGTGGCTTCACAATAGTTTAACAGCTTTTTCATAAGCTTAGTTGGAGAGTATATTAGCTGTTTTCTAAAGAAACCTGTAATTCTTACTGAGAACAAAATACTTAAGCTGATTTTAAACAGATTTCTAGTCAAAGACTTAAACTTGTAGTACCTTAGTGTCCATCAGAAAAGGAATGTTTAAATAATTGTGGTATATCAACATAATGGAATAAATTGCATGCAGCCTGCCATTAAAAGATGAAAATGTCTTCGCTGACTGACCTTTAATATGTTAAGTGAAAAAAGCAAAGTACAGAACAGTGTTTAAAGCAAGGAAGGAACAAAATATATTCGCTTAAATGTGACTAAATTACCTCTAGAAGTACTTACAAACTAATAATGGGATGCCTAGTTGGTGGCTGGGAGACAAGACCAGTAGGAGGGAAGCTTAACTGCAAACACTGTTACATTTTGAATCATGAGAATATATTATCTATTCAAAAATTTAAATAAGAGCTACATAGTGATTCTCTTTCTAAAATATTTAAATTTGATGGGTAACACCCATCTTAACCGATCTTCCCTTCCTTCTATTAAAATATGTTTGCCTTTTGTTTTGCTTATGTCACAGAAAGGATCCCTACTCTGAGAAAGACCAATCATTTTTAAGGAGAGGCTGGAGGTAATTAATTCAGAAAGCTAAATACTCTTCTGGGCCAAATACCTCCCCAACTAGGCAAGCTCTGTTTATTCACCTCCAGGCCAACTCTAACTAACTTCTCTACGTGCTCCACAAGACCAAAAGTTACTATACTGTTCTTTCACCAACCTGAGGCAACTCTTAAAAAAAAAAGATTTTATTTATTTATTTTTAGAGGGGAAGGAAAGGAGAGAGGGAGAAATATCAATGTATGGTTGCCTCTCATGCGTCCTGTGCTGGGAACTGGCCTGCAACCCAGGCATGTGCCCTGACTGGGAATTGAACTGAGATCCTCTGGTTCACAGGCCCGCGCTCAATCCAATGAGCTACGCCAGCCAGGGCTCAACTCTTTTTTTTTGTTGTTGTTGTTGTTTTTCTAAATAGAAAAGTAGTACATTTTACTGAAGAAAACTTGGAAAACACTAAAATATAAAGCAGAACATTTAAAAATATTACCACACCATTTAAAAATATTACCACACCATTAAGAGAACATTTTGGTATATTTCTGTTTAATTTTTATATTCATGTAGGGAATATATATATTTGGGGGATATTATCTATATATTATCTGGATATTTGGGACATCGTTTGTATAAAATATTATATTCTATATTTCTAACTAAACATAGTATTAGGAATATTTTTCTACTTCTTACCTGGCTAAATCTTTCTTGTT
Source organism: Carollia perspicillata (assembly GCA_004027735.1). Classification (NCBI taxonomy): domain Eukaryota; kingdom Metazoa; phylum Chordata; class Mammalia; order Chiroptera; family Phyllostomidae; genus Carollia; species Carollia perspicillata. The sequence continues at coordinate 10,291 of PVKM010015719.1, forward strand.
CTTTAGATCTCAGCTGAAATATCACTTCCTCAGGAAGTCTTCCCTAGGTTAGGGTCTCCTGTTAATTGTTCTCCACAGCAGCCTACTCTTTTCCTGTAGTACTCATTACAGCTATGAAAATAATTACTTGTATAAATCTAAATTTAATATGTGTCTATTTGGTTGGGCAGCTTTGCATACATAGAGGTCTTGGTTACCACTGTGTCCCCAGGACCTGGTATAGTATATGTCACACAGAGCACACCGGTTAAGAGCTTGGACTCTGAAATAAGGCAGAAATGATCAATGTATCCAAGCTTTGCAGCTCTGGTGACATTGGGCAGAAGCAGCCTTTTATTTCTAGCTCCAAACTTTTGAGAATGGAGGCAGTGAAATAATTCCAGGGGATTAATTACCTTCCCTAGGCTTCGAAACATGAGTTACCTTGGCATGAGGTGTGTATCAGGGGAGTTCTGTGCAACTGTTTACCCTGCTCTGGATGAGAACAGCTTGAGTCTTTCTTAGTTTGGGGTGTAAGCAGTTCTTTATGATATTAATTCAGCTGTTTCTTTGCATTCGTAAGTAACTATATAAATAGTATGTATTGCATATATATATTATATACAATGTAGTACATTGTGTAAAATTAGAAATGGATATAGTAGAGGGACCTGAAAAGATCATTATCCAGGTAATTTTCCCCCTTTCTTGGTTTTGATACTGCTATTTTAGAAGTTCTAGGAAGCTACCATTTTTCTTCTGCATTTTGCTCCTTCTCTCCTTCCTAGTTCACTTTGAAAGAAAATGGCATTGAGACCTTCATGTTTAGACAAGTATGTTTTCTTACTATATTTAACCAGTTTTAAGGATTTGGGATTAAAGAAGGATATTTGAACAGCTGTGATATAAAGAATTGGAAATGATTGTGCATTGTTCCCATGTTTGCGAAAGTCAAAAAAGAAACTTAATTTATACAGGGATTTGTTGAAGAAGATCGGATTATTTTTTGCAGCTTTAGTAATTTATTAAACATTAATTCAGCAAACAGGATGGGGGGAAGGGTTCGAAGAAAAATTAGACACTTGCTGCAGTCGAAGTCATTATAATCTAGTCAGGAGTCAGATAAATTAATATCTTCATGTACCTAGAAATCACTTGGTGGGTTGTTAAAATACAGGTGACTTGCAGTTTTTTTCACTGTATCTGGCGAGGGAAATCAGGAATTTTTGTGTTCTGTTAGCAGCCCAAATGATTCTGATGAGTAGTTCATGGACCTTACTTTGAGAAACCACAGTGTAAACAAATGGGGTGATATCAAAAGGATGAACAGGAGGTCTCTATGAGGCACTGTGGGAACACAAGGAGGGGAACAACCAGCTGCCTGGAGATGTCTGAATATAAGGGCGGGGGCGCTTTTCTTCCGCCCTCCTTCTGCCCTCCTTTCCTTTGTCCCTCCCTCCTTCCCTCCCTCCCTCCCTCCCTCCCTCCCTTTCTTTTTCTTTCTTTTTTTCAGCACAGTTTAACTTTCACTAAATCTACCAAGTCTTTACTTGAGGCACATTTTTGTGTGTGTAAGGTCGTTTATATAATGTTCCTTTTGGTGCTCCCAAACTTGTAGGCCACTAAGGCGGGTGCAGCATCTATGATTCACTACATGGTTCTGATATCAGCTCGCTTGGTGCTGCTCACTTTGTGTGGATGGGTGCTTTGTTGGACACTCGTCAATCTCTTCCGAAGCCATTCAGTCCTCAATCTCCTTTTCCTTGGCTACCCGTGAGTATCCAGTTTTCCCATTTTATTAGTAAGTCTTTTAAGAAATTACTTGGGTCATGCAATCGATAGTATAAAAGAGAAGAAAATGAAATTCTTTAAATATAAACCGAAGTCAGAAAATTGGAAAAATCAGTGAGTAGGGTGACCCTGTAGTTTATTTTCTAAATTGGGATGCAGTTAGACATAAACCAGGACTGTCCCAGGAAAGCAGAGAGGTATAGCTCTACTACCACTAGAGAATCTATTTTAATTTGCTCTGCTCACCACATAAAGTCCCCTGGTACTGACTGTATTGGCACAGAATGGTGGCTGATGATGGTTAGTTGAATGAACTGGCTCAACCAGTTTTACCATTTTGGTCAAATTACTTTGAACTTTGGGTTCATGTAACAGAAGTATGCCATAATGAAACCCTATAAACTTTTTGACCAACATTTTATTATGAAACAAAATATGTCAGCACGTGCATATCAGTAATTAGTTTGATATTTGTAGTTTTCTTGAAGTAGAAGTCTATACAATAAAGTTCACAAGTTTTGTGTACATACATGAGCTGTAATAGATACCTGTGTGACTCAAACCACTGTCCCAATGTAGACCATCGTTACTCCAAAGGTTCCTTCACTCCCCCTTCCAATCATTTCCCACCTCTGGACTCCCCAAGGCCACCACTGTTTTGATTTCTTTCTCTACCCTAGATTAGTTTGCCTGTTCTAGAATTTCATACGAAAGGTATTATGCAGTGTGTACACTCTTGTGTAAGGCGTCTTTTACTCAGCGTATTGTTTTTCAGATTCATCCGTGTGGTTGCATGTGTCAGTAATATTTTTTTTTTTAAGATTTTTATTTTATTTATTTTTAGGGGTGAAGGGGGGGAGAAAGAGGGAGAGAAACATCAGTGTGTGGTTGCCTCTCATGCGCCCCCTACTGGGGACCTGGCCTACAACCCGGTCATGTGCCCGGACTGGGAATCGAACCAGCGACCCATTGTTTCACAGGCCAGCACTCAGTCCCCTGAGTCACATCAGCCAGGGTGTGTCAGTAATATTTTATTGTGTGAATATACCACAGTTTATTTTCCTAATTTTGGACATCTGGGTTGCTGCCAGTTTGGGGGCTTTCATTAAAAATGAAACTCTTATGCACATTATTACATGTCTTTTTTGTAAAGATATGTTTTCATTCTCTTGGGAAAAATATTTAGGTGTGTCATTGCTAGGCTATAAGTTAGGTTTATGTTTAGTTTTATAAGACTCTACCAGACCTTTTCCCAAAGAAGTTGTATCGTTTTATCCTTCGACCAATTCTGTAAGGGTTCTGGTTGCTCCACATTTTTGCCAACATTGACGTTTTCTGTTTTTCTAAATTTAACCTTTCTAATGGGTGTATAATGGTACCTTCTGATACATATGGGCTTATTAAACTAACTACTTCTCATGGTTTAGCTTAAATACATTGGCTACTACTTTCTTCATTGTATGTTAGGAGATCGCGAACACTTACTGAGCTCTCTTTATGTGCTAAAGTGCTGGGCCAGGTACTTAGAAACATCACCTCATGAAATCATCACAGTAGTCCAGGAGATGGTATATTTAATCTGCTCTAACAGATTGCAAGTAATAGTAATTTTAAAAGGTTAGAAATTTATCCCTTTTCCTGTACAGCGTGTGGAAGTAACCCTGGGTATCGGTGGCAGCACCCCGGTGTCTGGACCCTGCCGTCTCAGTCTTTAGCAGGGCACCTTTACCTCAGCCGAGGATTCTGGTGCCGTGGAAGCTCGGGAGAGCAGTGGCTGCTGGCAGACCACATGCAGGCTTTGCCACGGGTAGAGAGATTCAGAGATTTAAAAACTTTTCCATGGTCAGACAGTTAGTGAGAAAGTAGCAGGTCTTTTTTATTCCAGAGCCCTTGTTAACCATTACATACAAGGGAGAACCCCCCAAAAAACCCAGAATCTATTTATAAAAAACTGTGTGTTTGTTCTTACATGTTTAAACTTCAATTACCTTCAAAGTACTCTCCATCTGATGCAACACACCTGTCGAGATGTTTTTTTCCACTGCTCAAAACGGTTTTTGAACTCATCAATTTTGATGCCTTTTAGTGCTTTTGCCTTATTTTTTTCACCTCTTCGATACCAGCAAAACATTTCCCTTTGAGCACTTTTTTCATCTGGGGAAATAAATTCATGTGGGGTGAGATCGGGTGAATACGGAGGATGTAGCATGGGGGTAGGGAGTCAGGCCGTTTTGGGTCAGAATCTGCTGAGCACTCAGCACGGTGTGGGCAGGTGCGCTCGTAAACCACCCATCGTGAAGTGGGCAAACGCATTGAAAGAGTCTTCAAAAAAAAATTTCGCTGAAGCTGAACACAGCCTCTTGCACAAACGCCAGCTGGTACACTGATGTAGATGGGTTCCTAGAACACTCACCTAGTGAGAGAAACCTGTACAAGAAGTTTTCTTCACCCTCCAAAAGATAATTCTGGGGTTTTTTGGGGGGCCCCCTTGTACTCTATATTGAGTAGTGCTCAAAGCGTGGTTCCCAGAACAGCAGCATCCGCATCTCCTGACAATTTGTTAGAAATAGATATTGCCAGAATCCACCCCAAGTCTGCTGAACTGAACTCTGGGAAGTAGGGCCAAGCAGTTTATCTTTTAACATGCCCTCCAGAGGCTTCTGCCGCTTGTTCAAGTTTGACCGTCATTGATTGATATCATTTATGGGTCTGAAGTGTAAGCATGCATTTATATGGGTAGTCACATAGTATAAAATCAAGGCATAGTCAGATTTTTGCGGGACCATCATTTCAGTCCACTCCCCTCCCCAGCCTTACACCCCTACTCCTAACACTGCAGTTTGTGTTTCCGCAGTGTCGAACTTACAGCCTTCTCTGGTCTTTGCAGTTCTGCATGGCTGTGAGTTCTGCCTGATGCATCTGTGTTTACCTGCTCCCACCCTACTGCCCCAGGGCACGTTCACGGTGGCTCCCAGAGCGGCTGCTAACCATTCTCCTACTAATTAAGCTCATCCTTTCTGCCTCTATAAAAAACTATAAACGAGTGACAGTTGTTAATTTTTTAAATAAAATACGTAACTAAATACCTTTTCATTTGCTATTTTCCACATCTGAATTTTTGTCGGTAAAATGACCATTTTATTTACAATACCTCAGTTACAATGTAGAAATTACTTTAAGGACTTAGGGGAAGTATTTAAAATGTTTTTAAGGAACCAAAGTTTGAAGTAACTGTGAGAAGTTATGAAAAGTCTGAAAAATATTCAGTTCTATTTACTTATCATATTTCTGGAATTTTTTCATTAGTCCATCAAATATTTATTGAGTGCCTAGTATGTTTCAGCCACTACTCTAGGCATCAAGGATACAGCAGTGAATTAAGAGCAGACTAAAATCTCTGATTCACGGTGTTTACATTGTAGTGAGGGAAGACTAGGCAAAGGGGGAAAACCCCAAAATAAAAAATCTAACAAACATGTAAAATACATGGAGTTGTAAGTTCTGTGGAGAAAAATAACCTGGCAAGGGTTACCCCCACTCCTGTAGGAGTGGGGTGGGCGGCATGGTGCGGAGGCAGGGGAACCCCTGACTAAGAAGGAAAACTCGACACGAAGGGCAAGCCATTGAAAATCACCAGGTGTACACAAAGATCTGTGAGGAAAGTGCTTTTTCCATTAATATTTATGGTAGCTGGAAGTAAGAAACAGCCTAAGTTTCCAAAAAGGGAAAAATGGATAAATTATGGTACATCTATCTGATAATACTATTATATCTTTACAAATTGTTACAAAAAATATTTAATAACAGAAAGTACTCATACCCAAAGTTAAAACAGCAGGCTACAAACCAGTTGTTATGAGGCTTAACATACAAGAGAAAAAAGTGTACAGTCTGCACCTAATTATAAAAGTTATTAAAATGATTATTTCTAGGTGATTTATATTTTGTCACTGTGATTTTGTGTAGTTTTCTTTTATTGATTCTACAGTGAATATGTATTACGTTTGTGGAAAGAAATTACTTAAAGAGCATCCCCAAAAATGAATTACCATCAGTAAAGAAAGTCCCCATTATATTATGCTCACTCTGGTGACTCTTTTAATAGCATCGTTACAAGATCTGTCTGAGGTGGCATCTGTGGTCTCACATTCCTGTTCACCTTTTTCTGCAGGTTCGGTGTTTACGTTCCCCTCTGCTGTTTCCACCAGGATAGCAGAGCTCATCTTCTCCTCACAGACTATAACTACGTGGTTCAGCACCAGGCGGTAGAGGAAAGTGCCTCAACTGTGGGTGGCTTGGCCAAGTCCAAAGACTTCCTCTCCTTATTGCTGGAGTCTCTAAAAGAACAGTTTAATAACTGCACACCCATCCCCACCCACAGCTGCCCTCTATCTCCAGACCTCATTCGAAATGAAGTGGAGTGTCTGAAAGCAGACTTCAACCACAGAATCAAGGAAGTTCTCTTCAACTCCCTCTTCAGTGCCTACTATGTTGCATTTCTTCCCCTGTGTTTTGTGAAGGTAAGTGGTTCCTTGCTTTTACGTGCTTCCTGGATTTGTGTGTGAACGACATGAACTGGGTGTTTCTTATTTAATTCCCCCTTTTCTCTGTCTCCCCTTTGGCAGCCTGGATGGTGGAGTTCGGCTGCATCTGGAGTGCACTAGTACCGCTCCTGGTTGGTGGATAGGTATTTCCATATCTGTGATGCACCCGTGGTGGTCCCCGCCTTTTTTCTTTTCCTTTTTTTTCCCCCAGTTTCCTGGGAGAATAAAACTTGTACTTATAATAGAGTCAGTATTTAGTAGGTTAAAAGAGGACCGAGATTTCAATACAATCTAGCCTACTGTGGTTGATCTTAACGTGGTTATCAGGATTTCCTTGACTTTAATCTAACTTTTATCTAAACTTCCATTTACTTCAGTAGAAAAGAAAAATGGTCTGGATGTCACTGGGCCCAAAGTCTTTTGGGACATTTTAGTGCCCTTCCTTCACCCATTGAGAAGCACGTCTGCAGCCGGAGTGGTCATTCACAGAGAGCCCTCACTTCTTCTAGAAAGGAAGCACATAATCGCCTCTCCCTCCCAGCCCTAACTCATACAGTCAGAAAGTCAGGTTGAAGGATTTGGAGGAGCCTGCTGGTGAACTTTCCGCACAGACAGCAGGACAACCAGTGCATGTGTGACTCAGTGTGGCATTTGTCTGCAGGGCATATGTACACGCACCCATGTCTGCCTTCTTGCTCACCAGTGCGTGGATCATTTCTCTCTTCTGGTCTCTTCCAGAGTACCCAGTACTATGACATGCGCTGGTCGTGTGAACACCTCATTATGGTATGGATCAATGCTTTTGTCATGCTTACCACACAACTACTGCCATCCAAGTACTGTGATTTGCTACACAAATCAGCCGCTCATCTGGGCAAGTGGCAGAAGCTCGAACATGGGTCCTACAGCAATGCTCCGCAGCACATGTGAGTAGGCCGGAGGATAAAGCCACATAACACCTCTCTACATGCCGCTGATCATGTGTTTTTGCTTTGTATGTCATTCTTGTTCTTGGCTTTGAACATTGAATTTTTGGTTTTTGTCTACATGGATGCTTGTCATCACTCTAAACTGAACACAGGGGACATTAACTCATCTCCACCACCATCCCTAGCGCCTCCTTAAATGCCTCCTACTTTTCAGCTGCCCAGTCACTCTAGAAGACCTAATTTGTTTCCCAAGCTATCATCTCGGAGTTTTCTTTTAGTCTTAACCCTTTGGCCAAATTCAGAGTCATGGTACATTTTTAATTCTCTTTAGAAGACTGTGAGATTCATCTTCTCATCTTCATTGCTACAGCTAAATAGTTGCCAGCTTACCATCTCACACTTAGGCAGCTGGAATTTGCTTCTCTCATCTTTCTAATAAATGCAAATTTGTTCTAGTAATTTTCCTGCATTTTTAATTGTTTTTTTTTTCTTTTTAAAATTGCTAATGAATATTTCTCTGCTTTTCCCATATTAAAATGAAAACTGTCCCTGATTGCTTATTCCTCTCACTGTGTCCCCTTGTCAGTCATTTCTCTGTTTGGTTCCTATGGTCCAAAATGGCTAACGTTAGAAGCCTTTTATTCTCTCATTGCCGAGCCTTCATCATGCCTTTCTCTCAGATCTGGACCATCCTCATCTCCCTCTTTATGATTTGTACATTTCACAAATTTCCTCACCTAGAAATTCTTTCCTAATTAAGTGGGACAGATGGAGGTGACCTTCCCCTCCCTTCCCCTCCTCACAGTCCTCCCTTCAATTATCTGCCTTGATGTCTGATACAGATTAGCACAGGCCTTCAAGATCAGGAACTGAAAAGAGATTGGGCCAGGCTGAAAGAAACCCAACTGTGGGCAAAGGACAAATTTCAATAAAAATTGAAAATACAATCCACAGTGCTAGTACTGTACATCTTCAGGCTCCTGATGGCACATGGCCATGAGGTGTATCATCACTTTAATGCTGGTAAGTGTGAGCAAGGCTGACGGAACATTTTCTGAACTGGGAAAGCTTCAGGGTGCTAGAATTTTTTTTAACATATCTAAAATGCTGTCCCAGTTCTTTTAGGAAACTAACTTTTCCAAAATCAGGAAGAAATGAATTAACTTAGATTTTTTGTTTTAAAGCTTAACCTGAAAATTCCCATCCCCACCCCAGCTACATTACATTGGTCCTGGAAAGAATGAAGCTTATTCCGTAACTTCTTTTTCCTAGAGAAACCTCTATAACAATAAACCAAGAAAGCGGTAAAAAGAGAAGTCTGTGTCTGTACCGTGTGTGTGTCTATGTTGTTCCATAGAGCTTCTTGCATATATGAAGCGTTAAAAGTATGTGATAAACTGATTTTCTATATAGCTTTTTAGGTTGTAATTCTGCAGTAAATGTCATGCCAGCTTGACAGCCTGTTAATTTCTCCCCTCCTCTTACAGCCTTCCACTTTCCCTTCTTGGCTGTTCCCTCCAGCATTTCTGCCGGTAGACTCTGCCCACTGGGGACCGAGATGACAGTCTACTTGCTTACACTTGATTTTCTGGCTCATAGACACCTTACTTATGCATTCCGTTCTGCTCATTCTGCTAAGCCTCTTAGTTCTTTGTCATTGACCTAACTGTATCACTTTGCAACCTCTCTCTACTGTGTAGCAATGAAGTTATAATAACAAATTCTTTTTAACTCTTTCCAGTTTGACCATAGAAGACTCTCTTGTCAGAATTCAGACAGATGAAGCTTTGAATACTTAATCTCTTCCATAGAAATATCGGTGGCATCGCCAGACACTATCTTGTCTGTAACTGCCAGTATGCTAACATTGCATTTCTTTCTCCCTTAGTTGGTCAGAAAATACAATATGGCCTCAAGGGGTGCTGGTGCGGCACAGCAGATGCTTATATAGAGCCATGGGGCCTTACAACGTGGCAGTGCCTTCAGATGTATCCCATGCCCGCTTCTATGCAAGTACCACTTATTTCTTTTCCAACATAAGCTTAGGGTTAAGTGCTAGAAGGCCATTATGTGTAAGCAGCCAGCACAGCGTGAAACGCATACTAGGAAATTACGATAATACGGTGTGACTATCGCTTCTATACTAATGGCCTTTGTTCTCTGGAAATGTCTTCCAAAAGGCAGTTTGAAGGTCAAATGTCCAGCTTCGACTGCTTGACTGGTTTCTCTAGTTACGTTAGAATTTATTGAATCTAGTGGTATTACTTGATTTGAGTAGACAACTGTTTAAGACTTTGCCTTTTCATCTTACGTTTTTAATTTGTAATAGTTTGCTTTAATGGTATCCTTATTATAATGTATCTGTGTATCCTTAAGCAATATTTAACATAGTAATATAATATGATGTTTTGGGGTTGGCTTTTTTTTCAATATTTGTGATATGTATCGTCTTAAAATACCTTGACTTCCTTTTTGAAAGTCAGACAAATGCCATGATCAACGGCCTATCTTTTACCTTTTCCTGAATTAAAAGGAAAAAAGGCTTCAAAGTTACAAAGGAGAGTAATAGACACCTGCTAAACCCAGCTTCTCACCCATTTGAACTTATACCTTGGGTTATGTTCTATTTGATCTTCATTTTCCAGACATTCTGACTCTAGGGGCAGAAGTAAGGCCAGGGGATCGGTGGGAGTGGGGGGCAAAGGTGCACGCACGGACCGTTCTGCCTGAAAATGCCGTCGTGCAGCACATTGCCCTGAATGGAGATCGTAGTCTGAGAGAGAATTGGAGATGGGTTTTCTGAGATACTTTTTCTTTGTTGTCCCTTTCTCTCATGTTCCTTGTGAGGGTACATGGACTTTTGGTTCTGCAAGCGTTTGCTACTAAAAGGGCTTCAATTAAATACCGTGAACGTGCATCAGGGCAGGGTGCTTGTAAATGCCATGAAGAGGGGGCAGGGTGGGTTGGGAGGAACATGTGGGAGGTAGAAGACCCTTTAGTGAGGAGACGGTAAAAAACCACCTCCTAGACTTCTGTGGGGTTGTCTTAAGATGGAGGAGTAGACTTGAGTCACAGCTGCCTGAGCATTTGGTTTCTACACAGAGTATTTAATTCAGCCAGCTGAATTCCAGAAACCATTAATTACTTCGGTTGCCCCTTGCTGTCCCCTTGAAACCTATAATAACCAGATGTTTTATTAGCATTTTCTGCTTGAAAAATAAGTATTTTCCTTGCTAGCACTGGACAGCTGAAGAATCAGGTGGAATCCAAAGAAGGATTAGGGAGGTGAACTTATTACTGACTGTGTGTGACCCAACAGGTAAACCAGCACTTCTCCAAGTGGTCTTTGGGCCACTTGCATGTGAGTCACCCGGTTCACTCTTTAAAAACAGCGACGGGGGTCCCAGCCCCAGATTGCTGAATCAGAATCTGTGAAGGATCCAGGAATTTTCAGCAGTAACACGTTTGGAAATGATTCTTAGGCACATTGATGTTGGGCGGCAGTCATTTAAAATGTGCCTCTGGCTTATGGCTACTAGAATGTAAAGCCTGTTTTTTTAATTATAATTGCCACATCATCTGAAATTGAGTCCTTTTACAATAGAATATTAATTCTAAGCCGATTTTATACATGATATTACTGGATATCATGTAATAAAGCCCAGATTAAACATTTTCTTCCTTCTAACGACAGACCCCGAGAAGCTTTTGCTGTTGTTTGGAGCTGTCATAGTAATTTGGGTTTATTCTCACATTAGAGCCTTGAGTTCTAAATGATTTCTTTTAGATGTGATGTACTACCATTACCATAATTTGCAACCCATGGCCTCTCTCTTTTTATTCATAATACATTTTTATTAGTAAACCAGAATTTAGTTTCTTAGAGTGAAGAATTTGGTTGGCGTGAAAACAGTGAGACCTGTTTTTGGCCAAACTCCGTTTATGACTAATTGTCCTGTATTTCTGCACTCTGCTTTTCAATATCCAGAAAAAGAAAACAAAACACCAGAAACACTTGGTGTAGAGGATTTAAGTCAATGACCATGTTTGGTAAAGATAGTTTTTAAGAAAAATTAGCCCTGGCTGGTGTAGCTCAGTGGGTCGAGCACAAGCCTGAGAACCAAATGGTCGCCAGTTCAGTTCCCAGTCAGGGCACATCCTGGGCTGCAGGCCAGGTGCCCAGTGGGGGGCATGTGAGAGGCAACCACATGTTGCTATTTCTCTCCTTCTCTTTCTCCCTCCCTTCCCCTCTCTCTAAAAATAAATAAATAAAATCTTTTAAAAAAGAAAAATTAATAAATTTCTGTTGATATGCCAGTTTGGCTTAGACCAGCCCACAAAGTCACATTAGATTTTAAATGGTTGCATCTTAAATGGCTATGTACGTACTGCCATCATGTCCTCAGTTTTTGCCTCTTGACTTGCAAGTCTAAAATACTTCCCATTTGTTACTTTATCCAGCTCCTGTCTTAGATAGTTATACTTTTGGTTATCTCAAATAAAGTAGATATCTAAAATCTAAGAAAAATCTTTAGAGGCAGAGTTCTTATGGGTATGATCCCTTTTTGTATCTCAGGGGCATTGAAATAAAATTTATTTCATTATTCCTTGAGCAAAAAAGGAAAAGGTTTGGGTCTCTACTGTAAGAAATAGCCTGGCTGATACTCAGATCTTTCTGTTATTACACATAGGAACCTGTAAATACGAGATTGTCTTAGGAAAAAAGTGAGAATAACTGTAGCGTACTTCTCTGTGAAGTAACATTTGCTTTTTGATTTCCTTACAGTTCCTATTTCATCGTCCATTAAGGCTGTTAAATCTGCTTATCCTCATTGAGGGCAGTGTCGTCTTCTACCAGCTCTATTCCTTACTGAGGTCGGAGAAGTGGAACCACACGCTGTCGATGGCTCTCATACTCTTCTGCAACTACTATGTTTTATTTAAGCTCCTGCGAGACAGGATAGTGTTAGGCAGGGCGTACTCCTATCCACTCAACAGTTACGAACTCAAGGCGAACTAAGCTGCCTCTCAACAATGAGGGAGAACTCAGATAAAAATATTTTCATACGTTCTATTTTTTTCTTGCAATTTTTATAAATATTTAAGATATTTTATATTTTGTATACTATTATGTTTTGAAGGTGGGAAGGGTAAGGGATATTAAATGTATCCATAAACAAGGTGATGTCATCTTTCATGTGTTAGTATATTCAAATAATATACAGATGAGAGGTGTGCCTCTCCAGTAAAGAGATTGATTTGTTTGCATGGCTCCAGAATAGCTCATTCGTTGATGAACACAGCTCATGTACCACTTGACACAGCACCTTTGGTGTGTCTCCTTGGCTTTCAGTCCTTCTGATTATCTTTAGTCCCCAGTTGGCCCTATTCCTGCAGAAAGGAAGATCAGCGGAGTTGCCTGCCAGCACCCGTTCTCTTCCTCTGGCTGGCACATGGAATTGGAGTGTTCGGGGCAGGGAGTAAGCTGCCTGTAGTCCTAAGTGGGGTTCTCTGGGTTGCCTACTGGGAAGAAGCATTTCTAGAATGGAAACTCAGCGATCTCTTCCGCCCTATGCCATTTAAATGTACTTTTGAATAAGCTACTATCCTGAAACTCAGGATATGGCTGCCATTTTCCCTGTTCTTTTATTTCTTTTTCCTCTAAAGATTAACTTTGATTTTTAGCTGTTTGAAACAGTACTTTTTAAGACAGAAGGTCTTTAGCATGCCCACACTCATGAAGAAGCCAGATCCGTGGGACAGGATGGGTGCAGAAGCCCGTGGGCTGGGGTGCGGGCAGGGTGACGACCCTGGGGAACTGGAAGGACGGACGAGTCCGCCGACAGGCAGCCATGGATACAGTGCAGCTGCAGCCCAGCCGCAGCGTATTTGAAATCATGAGTGGAGGAGAATTAGAATTAGAATTCTTATACTCTGTGTCCACTGGTAATTTGGTCTGTGCCCAGAATGTGTGTTTGTGTTCTTTAAAAATTTTAAACTTATGTATTGATTTTTTAGAGAGAGGGGAAAAGAGAGAGAAAGAAACACCAGTTGTTCCACCCACCGATACATTCACTGTGCCCTGACCAGGGATCAAACCTGAAACCTTGGTGTATCAAGGCAACCTTCTAAGCAACTGAGCTACCTGGCTGGGGCCAAAACGTGTTTTTAATTTCATACTTCAGAACCTTCGTGTTTGTGAGCATTAACGCGTTCAGTCCACATTCTTGAGAGGTGATACACTCAATCAGTTGATGTCCCTCGTCATCTAAGCTTCTGAGGCCTTGTTTCGAGAGCCCGAGTATATTCTTATATATTTCTGTGCTTGGTTGGCTTTTTCACACTGTGAAACTAGGGAAACACTGTATGACTTATGAACTAAAAAAACAATCATGTAATTCATAACTGGATCCAAAAATAATTCTTGCAGAAAACAGGGTTTCAGGGAAGGCAGCATTGTGAGTAGTAGGTATGTATACAGCTACCTAAGGTGACTGCTATGTAACAATTTTTTCCTTAAATATTTGGATGCAAAAAAACCCTTTTTTTTTTTTTTAAATTCAACCGTTTGGCATTCAGTCTGAGTCTGTTCAGCCATTTAAAAAATCTGTATCAATGCTCTTGCTGGTGGGGCTCAGTGGACAGAGTGTCAGCCTGCAGACCAAAAGGTTGCCAGTCTGATTCCTGGTCAGTGCACATGCCTGGGTCGCAGGCCAGATCTCTAGTTGGGGGTGTGCGAGAGGCAACTGATCAATGTATCTCTTGTGCATTGATGGTTCCCTCCCTCTTTCTCCCACTCCCCCAGAAAAGTTTTTTAACAAAATCTATGTTGACCCCCAGGCACTATGTTCGGCCCTATGTGAATAAGAACTGCAAAGACCCTCCCCTCATAGTTTTCAATGGGGGAGGTAGGGGTATAAATTGTGCCATAAATGAGTTTATAATATAATGTCTCCTGGTGGTAGTAGTAAGTGTGGTAAAGAGAAAAATGAATCAGGGCAAGGAAATAGAAAGTGCAAAGAATGGCATTGCCAGGAGGCATCTTCAGGAGATGATTTTGAGCAAAGGCCAGATGAAGCGAGACTGAGCCATATGGGTAGCTTTGAGGAGGATTCCATGTTACAGTAACAGCAAGGGCAGGGCCCTGAGGTGGGAACAGGTTCAGCATATTGGGAACATAGTAAGATAACCAGTGTGCTGGTTTTTGTCAAGTATTTCAACCTAAATGTGGTTCTTGGGGTGGGGGAGTGTGGGAAAGTTGCCATCTTTATCATCTTTCCTTAGGATCTTGGAGGTATGCTTTTTTGACTAGCAAACATTTTGATGAGATTACTTGATAGCTAAAACCAAATGGGTGGCCTGGGCACAAAGATGTTTCATCAAAATGGCTCCATTTTGGATCTTTTCACTGAAGAGCAGCCCAGATAACCGATTAGAGGTAGTAAGTGGACGTGATTTTGCCTGTCTTGGCCATATCCTAAAGGAACAGCACGGGAGAACCAGAGGCCAGGTTGGCTAAACATGTGAGAAAACATAAGAAAAATAAGAATTTTGGTTAACGGAATTGCGAAGTGCGCCCCTCTCCTCCCGGATGTGACAGCCTCAGTGAGGTAATGCCCTTCAGTTAGTCCTGCTCCCACTCATTTAAGCTCTCTTTGTAGGTGCCGCATTCAGATGGGGGAGAGGAGAATTCTAGTCACCTGTGTATTCCTTACAGGTCATGTGAAAGGAAGGGCACCATCTTTGCTTAGTGATAGAAGATACATACCCATTAAAGAAGGGCCTTTTTTTTTTTTTTTTTTGGTAATTGTTTATATGCTCGGAAATTAAATAGCATGTGGGGGGCGGGAATGGCATAGCAAAACATCAGTTGGGTGCATTTGGGATACTGGAAGAGGAAAGAAGATGCTTGACCAGTTGTCTGGGTGGCTTTAGGTGAGTAAAGGTGTTAGGTATAAGCACAATGGAAATGTTTCTGAATATTCTACTTACCCTGGTGCCATGTTGTATTCCCTGAGCTGCTTCTGCTCCCTGTCAACCACCACTGCCCCACTCCCTGTTTAGTCGCTCTGTTTACTGAGCGATTTATGTGCCAGACGCTGTGGGTGTCAGAGATAATGATGTTCCAAGTTCATTAACTAATAGAAGGCAGAGAAGTCAACACAAAGCTGTTCAGTAAAGGAAGTACATCCAAGAGGTGAGGCAGAAAAGGGAACAGTCAACTGCTTGGACAGCTTGTTTGCAGCAGTAACACGTGGTGATGCATTTGGAGGAAGACTTGATGTTTGCCATGTAGGTGAGGGAGGTGGGGTTCACGCAGTGGGAACAGTATACAGAGAAAGTTAGGCATGGATTTGCATGACGTATTTAAATACCTAGTTCAGGAATGCTGGAGAGCCAGATGAGGAATGGATTACAGAGAGCCTTGAATTCCGCTTTATGGGGTTTGGATTTTTGTGTCCTGTAAGTCACAGGGGTGGTCCTTGGACAGTGTATCAGACCCACTAATTCAAAATTTGAGGGTGAAGTCCGATAATATGCACCTTCCAGAAGTGATTCTTAAGCAGACAGTCCTGGGAACATTTGTGGACAGAAGACTAATGAAGACTTTAAGCTGAGGAATTATGACCCAAAGGATTCTTAGGTCAAGGGTTCTCCAAGAGTAACCAGTAGGGGCATCAGCATCATATAACTGGGAACTTGTTAGAAATGGGGAATTTTGAGCCCTGCTCCAAACCTACTGAGAAAACTCTTGGGTGGAGTCTGTAAGTCTGTTTTAACAGTCTCCAGGTGATTTTGAAGAGAATCACTATCCTATGTTAGACCTAGGCAGCGATAAGTAGGGTGGGTTTGGGAAACAGGAGGATGCCCGTGAGACAGTAGAGACCAGTTAGCCAACCCTTCAAAGAGTCCATGCAAGAGGCAGTGGAAGGTGGGTTTCACCACTGCATGAGTGACAGAGAAAGCCGTGGGCGTGAGTAAGAGAATGTGGGGAAAGTATGTGGAGTGAAAAGAGAAGGAAGGGCAGAGTTCTGGTGAACGTTTAGAGGGAGATGCAGCTTTCAAATGAACCAGGCTAAGAAAAGGGAAGTCCAAGAAGTGCACTAGTTAGTTTCAAGAATGGGAACAATAAGCATTATCAAGTATTGGGGGACAATGTTGGATTTGGTTGTTAGATCATTGGTGACTTTAGCGAGAGAAGTTTTAATGGAGCAATAGGAGTGGTGGTCAGGCTGCAGCTGGTCCAGAATAGAGAGAACTGGAGTAACTCATGAGTGGGAGAGGGGTTCCTGGAGCCCTTGGGAAGAGTAAGAGCACTTTCTCTGAGCTAGAAGGGTTAGGTTCACACATGGATAAGGGGAAGTGGCAGTGGGAGAAGGAAGAAACACCTGATGGTGTAAACTTACGGTGAAGAAACAGGAATCAGTTGGGGGGTTGGGGAGTCCGAGTAGGAAGCGATTGGAATAGCCTTTGTGAGTTTGGAAATAAGGCCACTGCTGAGGTGGTAAGCCATACATTTCCAAAGGCTCTTTCCTACCGTGGTTTTATGATCTCCGGTGTAACTCAAAAGAGAGAGTAAAAGAGTAGAGAAGATGGGAGGTAAGGGTCCTGGTTCCAATTTGGAGGTTTGCCAGGCAGGGTGGCTAAAGGATTAGTGGTCGAGTTAACGGTCAAGATGAGAACAGATGAGATGATGCACCTCGGGGTCTGAAAAGGCTAGGGAGGGGGGTCTGGTGGGGCGATTGTCTGTCAGAAAGCAGGAGTGGACCAGGCATCCGTGATCTGGAGCAAGCAAAAAGGAAAAAGGAGCAAGGGTAGGAGAAGCTCTGAGAATGGAATATGAATATAATAGGACCACAAAGTTCCGAGTTGTGAAACAGTCTGGTGTGTGACCGTGGAAGAAATAGCCAAAACAGAGTAGAAGCAAAAGCTGTTAGCGGTTGTGGCAAAGGTGTCGGGTGGCTTTTCCTCAGGAATATCGACGTCGTCCAGAATGAAGGTGGGGTATGAGGTAGAGAGGCGACAGGCAGCCTGGTGCTGAGCACTTGGAAGAGCTGGG
>PVKM010015720.1:0-27609 GCA_004027735.1 Carollia perspicillata
GATTTCATTTTTTATTCATTCTCCTGCTACACCTCACAATCTAGATATTGAGAGGGTGAGCAGAAAGTCCTAGGATTTAGAAAGTTTAAGGAGCATTAGGAATCGATGTGAAAGAGCTCCAAAGAGGCTGATGGAAAATCCTTGCTGCCCAACCATTTCCTCTCTTCTAATAGGAGATGTTTTCTGTGGCATTTCTCTCCTTGAATTCAAACCTGGTATTTTGCTTCAATAAAGGCTAGAGATCCCTTACAAGAGGTGTCATGGATATGGACTTATGAACACGTACATAGACCTAGATGATGCTTTGACTTCAGAGCAAAGAGGAGTTTTCCCAAGTCAGGCATGTAGAGCAATGGTTAAGACGTTTTTAATGCAATTGTAAATGGGTGGCAGGAAATTTTCAAAGATGAAACAGGCATTCAGTGTTGAAATAACTTGTGCAAGGGCACAAAGGTGGTGGCGATAGAGTTTCCATCTGATTTCAGAACTCGTGCTTATAACTACTGGAAAGCACCACCTGGCAACTTAAATAAATTTGAACGTTATTCTTTATTATAGCACACACAAAGATACAAATGTGTACCGCTATTTGTGTTTACTAAATGACTCAGATTGCTTCGTATCATGTCCTTGGGTTAATTTGGTCTTGATATGTAAACACGTTTTTCTCATTATATGCCATTTCTGGGCCAGAGATCAGTAGTATATGTTTATCGAAACATTTCTCCCACTTTACGTTGCTTTTTGCATATATTCATACAAAATAAAACTTGGACAGCAATGATTATCTACATTAACAGAAGCTAATAATGGGCGAGTGAGAACAGTTATAACAAGTTTTACCATATATATATGAGTATATATATGTATATATATACACACACATATATATATATATATATATATATATGAAATCATTCAGTGAAGGTTTAATATAGAAGAGTCTACTTAGTGAGCTCTCTCTTTTTCTTCTCCCTGTTTTGTTGAGGTATAATGGACATATAACTCTCTGTAAGTTTCAGTTCAAAGGAATTATTTCATATATGTATGTATTGTGAAATGATTACCACGATAATATTAGTTAGCACATCTATCATCTTACATAGTCACATTTGGGGTGCGTGTGTGTGTGTGTGTGTGTGTGTGTGTAGTGACAATATTTAAGATGTACTTTGTTAGCAACTTTCAGGTACATGACAGAGTACTGTTATCTGAGGGACATCTTATGTGGCCACCTTGTTGACATCACTCTATCTTTCCTGTACATACACATTCGACTAAACATTGGATATCATAAAGCACCTTTGAGAACTATGTCTATGAAATAACATTAAATTTAATTAATATCACATGAAATAGATTTGAAACTAATAATAGAGGTGCATATATTCTTCTGAATTAAGTGTTTCAGGTTTCTTCGGATAAATTCTCAGAAGTGGAATGGCTGGATCAGTTCCATTTTTAATATTTCGAGGTAACTCCCTGCTGCTTTCCACAGTGGCTGCACCAGTCTGCATTCTATGAACAGTGCATGAGGTTCCCTCTTCTTCCCGCTCTCGCCAGCACTTTTTGACTTATTGATGACAGACATTCTGACAGGTGTGAGGTGATATCTCACTGCGGTTTTAATTTGCATTTCTCTGATGGTTAGTGACATTGAGCATTTTTTCGTATGTTTATTGGCCATCTGTATGCCCTCTTTGGAGAAGTGTATTTTCAGGTCTTTTGTCCATTTTTTAATTTAATTTTTTTGATATTGAGTTTTATATATTCATGGCAATATTATTTACAATCACCAAAATTTGGAAGCAGCCCAAGTGTTCATCAGTGGATGAGTGAATAAAACAGCTACAGTGCATTTATACAATGGGATACTAGTTGTCCATAAAAAATATTAAGAAAATCTTACAACAGCATGGATGGACCTGGAGAATATTATGCTAAGTGAAATAAGCCAGTCAGAGAAAGATAAGTACCATATGATTTCACTCATATGTGGAATCTAACGAACAGACTGAAGCAGAATAGAGTTAAACTCACAGATATAGAGCAAGCTGACAGTTCTGGGGAGGGGTGGGGCTGGGGAGATTAAGCAAAAACAGGAAAAAAAGAGAAGGAACTCATGGACATGGATAACAGTGTGGGAATTGTAGGGGAAATTGAGGGGTGAAGACAGAAGAAGGTATAGGGAGAATAAATGGTGATAAAAAACAAGAATGTGAAAAAAAAGAAACTAGTAATAATAGCAATAATGAGAATTTTAAGTTTTTGAAAATTTTATTAACAAAGACACCAGGAACCAAAAGAAGCCTGGCTTGAAATAATCTTTGGGTCGCTGTGTTTCCGTGAGCCATAAAGTTACTCTCAAACTGAAATTCCCCAAAAAGGGAATAATTTCAAATGCCCACTTAAGAAGAGTCATGGCAGATGATGAGCACAGAATTAAATGCCCGGAGACAGTAAGCAGACACACTGAATGACAGAAAAGAGAATTCTTCCCAGAGACAATGGCTGCTCTGCAGGAGTCCAGGATTGCTATGGACCAGTGGGGAGGGTGTCTTGCATTCTTCCCATTTACAGAAAAAGTTTTTAGCTTCCTGCCCTTGTTCTGCCATTGTGAATTCAGTGCTGGGTGGGAGAATTCCAAAAACTTGAAAACTTAACTTGTTGGAAATAGGACACCTTCCCATGATATATCTATAAGAGAAACCTCTTTGGAAATAGTGTTATTTTTTTTTTAAATGTGACACATTGATTTCCCCTGATAAAGTACTCAATAATTCAGCAATTAAAGTATATCAAAACTACACATGTTGGTCAATCACCATAGTACATATTAAAATTTCCTGTCTTAGGTTCTTAATGTTCTTAGGTTTCCCTTAATGTTCTTCCATTTTAATTTGCTGTCTTTACCATACCTTGCACATATGGATTCCCTACTACTCTTGAGCACTCACACTTACTGACTGACTCAATCCATACCTATTTAATTTGATTCCTTCATCAAAGGTGATACTTGTATCAACGGAAAGCTCAGGCGGGCTTTATCAAAATTATAAGGCAAAAGAAAAAAGAAAACTTACATGAAATCATATGGTACATTGATGAGTTTACTTGAAAGAAATGAAATGACATGTCAGTTGTGGGAATGCATTAACCTTATTTGCTGTCTACAACCAATACTAGATACTTTCTGTTGTTTAACATCTTGATGCTCAAGTGCTTAGTATATGTCACCACATGAATCAGTTATGACTGATTGAAAATATTCTCCTAACTAGCTTCCAAGAACCACCTGAAATAAGAAGGAAGTTATAGCTACAGGCTCAGAACTTGTAGCAATTGAAGGTATTATTGTATGTCTCAAAATTTTGCCACTCAATAAAGTCAATATCCTGGGGCATTAGAACAGGAAGTTTACTCATAGTCTGCAGTGTAAGTGGACAATTCAAAGACAAAACGAGCAATAAAGCAAGTGAGTGCTGTCGGCAAAACAATAATGTTAACTGAAACATTGGAACAAAAATAGACATAAGTTAGGAAACATCCATTTTTATGGATTTGAATCATCCTGTCTTGAAAAGCTGGGTAACATTAAAATATCATGGGTATTTCAAGGATATATACAAAGAGAAAAACATGTAAAATGTATATATTCTTTGGTCATCTTTTACCATTTTTGGAATGTATCCAAAGAATGTAATCTTTCTTTTTTCAGATCTAACACAATGCCTGACATCTGGTAAGAATCCAAGTTGTCTGTTGCATATGGAACGCTGAGAAACTGTTAAGGAAGCACACACAAGCTGAGAAAGACACTTTGCATTATCTACCTAAATGTTCAATATTATTTCATATGTTCAAGTACAGTAGGTAGAACAATGCTCCCCCTCTCCGGATATGCCCACCTCCCAACCCCTAGAATATGTGAATATGTTATGTTACATGGCAAATTTAAATTAAGGCTGCAGATGAGATTAAAGTTGCTGACCTTGAAATAGGAAGATTACCCTGGCTATTCAGGTGGGCTCAGAGTAATTACAAGTGTCCTTGAAAGTGAAACAGGTAAGCAGAAAGAGAAACCACAGGGAGGTAACTACAAAACACAAGCCAATGATGCTACACATCTGACTTCGAAGACAGAAGAAGGGGCATGAGCAGAGGAATGTGGGGGGGGCCTAGAGGCTGGGGAAAGCAGAGATGGACTCTCCCCAAGAGCCTCTGCAAGGACTGCAGCTCTGCTGACCTCTTGACTTTAGCCCAAGGAGATTCATGTTTGACTTCTAATGTACAAAAATTTTAGATAATAAATTTGTATTGCTCTAAATCAGTAAGTAGTATAATTTATTATTATAGAAAACTGACAGGAAATAAACAGCATGGGCCCCTACTTATTCAGCCTGTATTTGTCAAATGCCATCTGTACCAGGTGGCATTTCAGTTCCTTAGGAACATGAGCCATAGTGTCTGTCCTCAGGGACCTCACAGCCTAACGAAGAACAGGGGTAAATAAAGAGAACATTACAATGTATTGTAATTAATGTTATAATAGGCATATATGTGTGTGTGTATATATAATATATATAAAATGCCATAACAGACACAACAGGTCAAGAAAGTGTCTGAGAAAGTCATATGCCTGTGCCTAGAAGGAAATATTGCTGGTACCTTCTAAGTTCTTGTGGAGATAAGGATAGGAGATCTGATTTTCTATTATAAAAGCAGAAAATATGATAGTTTTACGTTCATGCTAAGCTTTCAGATATTGAATTAAATGATCTGAGAGCAACAACATTTTATGTGTGTAACAAGCTTCACAGCTTCTGTCACATTCATGCTCTAACAAATCAGGCAACTTGTCTTCAGCTTTTTTAAAGTGCTGACTGATTTGTCACACTCTTTAAATGACAGTAACAGACACGATTACATTATTAGAAGCACCTATAATGTGTCTAAATTTGTCCTTCTGGGCCAACGCATTATAAGACAGAATATTTGAGTTTAGTATTAATATTTCAGAGTTTCTGTCTTGCATAAGCCAGACAGAAAAAAGTCAGTCTAGAATTGCTGCTTTGCAGTCCTGTCTTTCTAGGAGATCAGGAGTCCTCTCGCCTCTATTTGCATCAAGCGGACAATCTGAATGAGGAGGGAGGAGGAGCCTGGAACAGGGGGAGGAAACAGACTGTAAAGATAAAACTCTGGCAATTAAGTTCTCCAACTGAACATTTTTTTAACTTTTTTGGGGTCATGCCTTTTTTTTGAAAATGCAAATGAATTCTCTGCATTTGATACATGGTTATTATTGTTACTGGATTTGCATATGGATTCACGCTGGTATATTTGCTTATAATAATTTTGTAAAATGTGACATAGATCATACATGTTTGCCACAAACTCATACAATGTAGATTAATGGAATTATTTTTTGTATTTATGACTACCATTGATTGCCTGAGTCTTACAGTCAGAGACAGTTAAAGCTAGGACGTTGGCCCCTTGTGGTGGTGAAGGACTCGGTCCCTGAGCCCAGACTGACTGGCTCGGAATCCTGCTTCAGCCGCTCCTCCCTGAGTTTCCTTTTACTTGCTTCACTATACCTGTGTGTTGGAGGTTAATAATGATGCTTTCCTCAGCAAGGTATAAGCAAATGCTAAATTTCACTTAGAATTGTTCCTGAAATTTAATAAGGATTACTTATTCATTAAATAAATAAAAGGGAAATTGAATTCAATTTGCCTTAATTATATGCATGGTATTGAAATTCTGCAGCCTTTATGTTCTACCATTTTATATTTAAACACAATCGGGATGCTTGCACAGACATCTCTTCCATCACTCATTTAATGTGATAAGCTAGATAAACAGTGGAACATAAAACTGATGCAAAAAAGTTTGAACCTCACAGAGCTTGCAGGTTAGTGGCAGGTACAGATGCGCTGCAGAGGATGACGGGAACAGTGGGTGCTGTGGAGAGCGAAGAACAGAGGGCGCTGTTGGCAGTCACAAGCTGTGGTTGAATAGAATCTATTTTAAGATAAAAGGCAAAAAAATCTAGTCAATCATCCAGAACAAAATTTAAACACTGATGTTCTCTGAGGACTACATCATGCTGAGTGTGTGACATGACATTAAGGTAGGCACCGCGCCAAAACAGCCTTTCTGCCTGGAAGTCCGTGCTGTATTAGACCCAAACGTCTTCTCTGCTACATTGAGTTCATTTTCTCTAGTCTACACTCTGGGTGCAGAGTATGATGTTAGCACTGTCACAATAAAAAGAAACCACGGTTTAACTTTACTTCTTCAACATTATGAAAAAGCCGTTATTTTTAAAGCAATTTTGGGAGTTTTTATAAAACCAAACTTTTAAAGTAGCAGCAGGGGTGGGGGGAGAAGGAAATTAATTTGTCTGCATAAAAATAATAACCATGGGAAAATGAACAATTTAACCTATTCATTTTAACTATACAAGTTTATTAAATTTGAAAACTCTGGTGAATGTTTAACTGGCAATGATGCCAGCTCTGTGGGCAACGATGCAAGCTCTGTAATATTTTTTTTAAATGTTTTTTAAATATTTTTTTCAAATTGCCATTGAACTTTAACAACAAACCATGTTCTTCCCTTCTTAAAAGTATATTAGTGAAGACATTCCCTTAGGTACAAATATAATGAAGTCCACCCTTGTAAGGGTCCTTTTCAAATCTCTCATACTGAAATAAAAATAGCATCATTAAGTAGAATTGCTCCATTCATACCCAAAGGGCCCGAGAGGTGTAAGAGAGCCGTACAATTATTATTCTGCACAGTAATAGGACTCTCTCCTCTCAGAAATGGAGAGAATCAGGAAAGATAAGAAACTACTCCCTGTGCTAAGCAATGTTCAGTAACACAAAGAATACAACCTGTCTTATGAAGGCCAAATGAGATGGTTTACAGAATTACTGGGAGTGCTGGAAAAAAAATAATCAAGGTTGTGCTTTAAGGAAAGACCCCCACCAAAGCCACGACAGAGAATGAACCACCAGAGAGCCACCTCTTCCGTGGTCAGGAAGACACCCACTGATTTGAGAGGCTGACATTAGAAGTGTTTCTTATTTAATCCACACTATAATTGGAAAGCCCCTTCCATGACCGAGAAGCTGCTACTGCTGCCATCAGCTTCAGAACCATGTGACAATGGCTAGGATCAAAGCGGATGTTCCACTCAGTCCTCTTGATGCCTCTGATGCTGCTGACTGGACGTTGACGCCTCTGTTAACTGTCCTGCAAAATTAATGAACACATTATTAAATGAGAATATGAATAAGTCAGACAATACTACTTACCAGTGGGATCCTAAGAGGTAGCAAGTGTTCAGCTTCAGAGCAAATATTTCCAAATTACTCTGGAATCTTAACGTGCAAAGGAATATAACCACTGTAGTTGTCAGTGTTCCAGCTTCTGAAGTTTAAGAGATTTTATAAGGGAGAAGTTGGAAAGGATGTCATAAACCAATTGACACAGTGTTAGAAAAACAAATTTATCTCATTTAATTTGCAGATTGTGTATAATACACAATCCAATTGACAAACTCGATAATTAGCAAATTAAGCTATTCAGGCTTATTCTCTGTCCAAAAAAAAAAAAAGAAAAGAAAACCTCCAATAAAATTTTTCAATTCCATTGTAGATGTTAAAATGTGACCTCTTGGAACTTATCCATTTTATGAATTCCAGTTCTGAGATAAGTATATAGCTATCTAAGGCATGGGGTCTTGTTATGAGTTTGTTTTATAGATGAATTAATGAACCACGGTTTTCAGCAGTTCATTCTGATGCTTCTTCTGCTTTCTTTCATCAGGGCCTTTCCCTCAGAGACAAAAATAAAATATTTGACAGCATTCAGAATATGGAAGCAAACATATGATTAAATGAAAATCATTATCACTTTGCAGTGCCTCACTCTACCTATGATTAAGAACATCCTCATATTGTTTGAACTACAGCATTTTCCAATGTAAATCTTTACACTTAAAAGAAAGATTATAAAACCAAGAAGCATTGATTAAAAGAGGATACCTGAAATCCATACACTGAATTGTCAGCTTGTTTGATGTCCCAATGTTTCGACATTCCTGGTGCTGTGCCATAGTAAGACAGAACGGGAGAGTACGATGTTTTTCTTCTGTAAAGTGAAACAGCAGTGTTTATGGCATGCATATGGCTCATTCTCAGAGCAAATTTATATAAGTTTTATAGAATTTGAGGACATAGAATTTTATTTCTGTTAATTTATCCATATCTAGACTCTCGAGATTGACGTCAGTCGGAAAGAAACAGTGAAGCAGTCCAACACAGCAACGTGGGTTAGTATGCACATCACAATGGTAATTGGTTCATGCCTTGTATCACTTTTCCTTCTACATAATTACTATTCTATAACATCCTGATTAACTTCAAACAAGTTAAATTACCATACACAACTGGTTGTTTTAGTCAATGTATCACCATAGACCAAGATTTTTGGGATATACAAATTGAAAGCTCATCACTCTTCTTAGCATTTATATTTTCCCTAAGTCAGCCATAATAACTATTCAACTATTGACTTTATTCTTAGTTCAGTTTATGTAAAGATGTGCTCACAACCATTCCCTCTGAAGCTAATTACCGTGATAACACTGCCAACAAATGTCCGACACAAGCATGCTGTTAGGTATTCACAGGAGAAAAATGCTGCTCGGTGCCTTCAGAAGATGCTGCCTGTCTTCCCACACCTTCACCTTCGGAATGCCACAGTGAGATTACTGCCATGAGTAAATGGGGTGGCGAAAGTCTGTTGTCTGGTTTCCTTTGTTTCAGCTTTATTGTTTTTATAACTGCCCTGCTAAGATTATTGTTTCCACTCAGGTAATTTTCACTTAACTTTCTCTGTCCATTAAGTTCTTATTTTGTAAGTTTCTGTGCAAAACTACTGTGAGCAACCCTGGCTCCGTACCTAGTTATTTCAGTACACAGCTTTCTCCTTTAGATTTTTTCTTATTTGGTTAGCAGAAACAAAGCTAAACCCCATGTCTTTTTCAGTTAGTACACTTTTGTGGTTATTGAAAAAAATGTCACTTGTTTCATGTTACCAAAATGAATCTTGGCTTTAATTTTCTGTGGCTATATTTTTATTTAATATTTTTTAAATGGAATGAGAGTCAAAAGACCTGTCAACCCTCAACATATGTGACTCCACATGTAATCTTGAACAAGACTCATTCAGCCATACTTAGGCCTTTCTTCCTCTAATCAATTTAATAAAGTAATGATCTCAAACATCTTAAGAGGCCTGGTGTTTCCAACGTCTTAATACATAAGTTTCTCAAGCTTCATTTTCAACCTTTCATAGAATTAGTTGTACAAATAAGAGGACTCCCATTCACTTTATGCACAATTTTCAAAACCTGCATTTTTTAAAATATTTGTGTTAGTGTTGTTCAATTACAGTTTAACCATCCTTCCCCCTACCATTGTCTTTGTCCATGGGTCCTTTGTATGTGTTCTGTGAGTTGACCCTTCCCCTTCTATTCCTGTTATCCCCCTGCCCTCCTCCCCTCTGGTTATTGTCAGTTTGTTCTTTATTTCCATGTTTCTGGTTCTATTTTGCTCACTTGTTTGTTTTGTTGATTAGGTTCCATTTCCGGGGGGAGATCATATGGTAATTGTCTTTCAAATCCTGCATTTTTAATGCAGAAAATGTAGCACAGAACATGTGGTTTAGGAGATATTCATCTATCTGTTCTTTTTCCCCTAAATTCCTTAGTGCCCAGACTTCCCTAGTTAGGAGTTCATAACACTGAGGTCTGTCAAAATATCTGCAGTCTGCAATGTTTACCTGTGTATAACCCAACCTTCCCTCGGCAGTAGATACCTTCCTGTGGGGAAAAACCCACTGCTCCAGGAGAGAGCCCAACTGATTTCAAATCTGCAGCCTCGAGTGTGCTGTCTCCCCGTGGCCTCTGCGTGTTTGGCATGACCTTGCTGACTCAGTGCTCATGAATAAACCATAAAGAAAGTTTTGCTCATTCTACCAGTACTGTCTGCATTTATCAAAGCATGATAACGAATTTCCAACATAACTTCAAAAAAGGCTGAATGGTGCATGGTCAATTAAAACAAAAACGATTATTAGAACTAATGTGGAAGGGTAGAGAGCAAATGGGCATAAAGAAAAAGGTTATTTAAGGGAAGACTGCAAAGACAATAGTCAAGTATATCCAAGGTTGATTTCTACTTGTCCCATATCAAGAACCAATTCTTCCCACTGAGCTGCATAAAAAAAAGTTCGCTGCCATCTCTGTGCTTAATGACCTCAGAGTCAGCAGCTCAGCAGGATGCAGCAAGAGCTGTTACTGCGCCATCACAAAAAAAAAAAAAAAAAAGACCAAAAAACTCTGTTCTTTTATAAAGGCAGCCTGGTTACAGAACACATACTCATGATGTATGTTCAAGTAATAGAAATATTTTTTTTGGTATATAACACTCATGTCTATTTAAGGATGTGATGAAGACATTTCACTTTCTCAATTAAAAAAATATCAGCATGTTTGCCAAAAAGTATAATCCACTACCCTAAGTTATTTCCAAGCTTCTAATGTTAGTGAAAGAAACATTACCCTTTTTATCTTTACTTCTTGCAATGAAATTGTAACTTTAATTCTGACAGGAAGAGGTTTTACAAATATTCCCCACGTGGGCCTTCATATTGAATTCAATTTTATAATGCCATTTATGAACTCTTAGATTATATTTAGAAACAGGTTTCGAAGAGTATTTTACAGGACTAAGAGTGAAAATATAGACTTTGAGAAAAAAAGCAAGATTTGTTGTACAGTCTATTTCTCCTATCTTACAAAGATAGGAAAGTCAGAAAGGTGAAGTGACTTTCTCCAAGTTCCATAGCAATTTAAGACAGAGAAGACATTTCTCTAATATCACAACTGTTTCTTAACTGCAGGTGTGAGTCAATTGTACAGTCTGACATGTTACATTGTACAAGTGGGTACCCTGTGATGGCAAATCCATCCACAAAAAAAGCCTTCTTCCCAGGAATGTACATTATCTTCTCTCTCTAATTCCCTAGTATTCAACCTCCCCCGTCATTCCTCTGACCAACAGGCAGTATTGTATATCACGTATGTTCCCAGACTGTGTGATCTCCAGCGTGAGTAACCAACTTGAGAGCTGAGAGTACTTAGATATTGGGGAAATGGGTAGCATTTCAAAGGTAAAGTTGGTGGTAAGCAGGAACAGCAAGATCTGTTTGAGTTCAGACTGAAAAACAATACTTGAAAATCTGGGAGCTCTCTGCACTGGATATGGAGAACGATATTTAGTCCTACTTTATTCCCACCCCCTTTTCACTTCTCCTCATTGGCCGTAGCGATGTTCAAGCCATTATATGTGGCAGCAACTGCTAGAAGCTCACCAATTTTATTTTGTCATGTTCTTAAAAATACCACGCCCTGTAATTTTCCATGCATTTTTTCCTGTCTTGATACAAATGAACACAATGATCCCCAAGATGCTCGTAGAACCACGAGATGAAAGGAGGCTGGAAACATCACTTGGAAGAAACCCACCTGCTCTAAGGAACATCCATTTGGGAATTTGGGGAGGTTTGTTTGTTTCAAGATATTGTATTTGCTAGCATTATATTAATTAATATGCTACCTAACTAGTGAAAATCATTTTTTTTAATTTAAACCCACCTTGCCTTGTCAAGCAAAGTCCATGGAAAATAAAATAATAACTATTCTTTAAATGTCAATCACAGATAATACAACTGTTATAGGTTAAGTGCAGTGATTCCCCACCTAGGCACCTGCCTGTCTGGGAGCGAGCGGGTCGCCCTCTTTGTCCTCACCCTGCACTTGAGAATTACTTCTTTAAATGGCAGATTGTCCTGATCGGAGACTATTATGCCCTGAAAAGCATCCATGATATCATTGTCATTGATCCAAACCTTTCAAAATCTTCATCCAAAGGAACTTTTTTTTTATGTGGGGATTTCAGTCACTATGTCAGGCATTTTGTCAGGGACAAAAAGGAGTGTCATCTTTTCAGTAGAGAGATTGGGAGTGGAGAGGGGGCCTCAGACTTTTGAAGTCTTTCTCCATGGGTGGATGCTGATACAAATTTTATATCAAGTCAGTGCGACTGAAGTAAAACAAATATGTCATTAATTTTTCTTTACTCTTTGAAAGTGCCCCCACGTATGTCTTACTGGACTCTGTGTCATGTTTTTGGATTATTTTTTTCCACATAATATAGATCTTCATATCATCAACTGTTTATTACTTTAATACGTACCCTGTAAGCAGTTGAAAT
Source organism: Carollia perspicillata (assembly GCA_004027735.1). Lineage (NCBI taxonomy): Eukaryota > Metazoa > Chordata > Mammalia > Chiroptera > Phyllostomidae > Carollia > Carollia perspicillata. The sequence goes on from PVKM010015720.1 coordinate 12,354, forward strand.
TTGGGCCTATCAAGTGATTATTAAGTGATATGCCATATCCTTAGTTAAAGGCAAAATTTAAAAACTGGATAATCAATCAATCAATCAACAATTAAGACCAACTACCTTCTCAAAACTGCTTACATTAATAATATCCCCTCCCACAACATACAGATTCCAACAGGGTTCAGAGCAGAGTTGGCGAGCATTCCTGGTCTCTCTCAGGGACAATAATTCTCACTATCTCCCCTGATTCTTGCTATTGAACCCCTAAATCAAGTAAACACTATCCAAAGTCTAGATAAGCCAAAATAATCTCAATTTAAGAAAGTGTCCATATTCTTATATGTGGGCAATTCTCTGTGAAATTGTATGTACATAATAGTATTCTTAAAAACATTTCTGAATTGATAGGTTTCTTCAGTGTTTATTCTGATACTTTAATACTAAACTCCTGCTTTAACATATTTTAATTTGGGGGGCTATCTGTATAATAATATCCCTCTACTTTGAATTAAATGTATTGTAAGGAGTGAAATAACAAACCCCATCAACCATTATATGATTTAGTAATTAGAAATGAGTAGATACTTTCCTCCTAATTGAGCAATGTTCTAGCCTTGTCTAAATGAGGACAAATAAAAACTTGGGGAAACTATGAGGATTAATTAAATGGACATTGTTTTGGAAACAATTACATGCATATTGGAATCTTGACATTTGCTGGGAGGACGAGGTGGTAAATCAACTTGTCAGTGTGAAGGCTAATGGAAGTAAAACATAGTTAAGCGGTTCCCTTTAAAACTCAGATAATCAGAGGAATTAGGCAATTTCTGAGATTTAATGCCTCTGCAAATAGCTTATCTGCCTCATTAAGCTACAGTGTTCACCAGCCATGAGGAAAATCTGCTGTGTGGCCAGCTTAAAACTGAAAAGGGTACAATTCAAATGCGATATAGGCAATGGGTGTCTGTAATTTCTTCTTTCTAACATGAGAAGGCATTTCAAAATAATTTCCTTGGAACATACTTGCAAAACACAAATGTGACTTGGCTGTAAAGCCTTAATATTATCAAAGAGACCTGATTCTCCGCCTTATAGTGATAAGTTTGTTATTTTTGTATAGTGTGCTCTAGAAGTAAGTCTAGAGGGAACATAAATCAGTGAAAGTGAAACAGACAATCTGATTTGTGGGATGGTGAGTGTCAACTTAGAGACCAGTGTTTCACAATTTCAGAATGAAGGCTTCATCACATTTCTCTCAGTTGCCACTGTTCTGATGAAAATTCTTTGTACTGACATATACCTTTACTGAGGTCTTTAGAGCATCAGAAGCAGAGTAAACCAAGCTACAAGCTCTACCATATTTTCCTCAATTCTAGCATTCTTCAAACACTTATGAGAATGTTTTCTCTAAGCTTCATTTAGGGTAATTCTGTGTGAATTGCTAAACATTTCTGCAGGCAATTGGGGTAATGTGTGTCTGGGGATGACTCATAGAGACTCCACTATGTCTCTTAAAAGAAGTTAATTATACTCTTGTGAGATGATAATTACTATCACAGACTGACAGTCTCAAAGGTTTTGAGGTATTTTGAACATTCAAGGAGTCCGCAGTCTTTCTGATTCATAAATCTCTTCAGGGACAAGGAAATTAGTACTTCTCAAGAGAGTACTAAATGCCTAGAGACAGTTATGAGAAACTTTATTCCTTATGTTGTGCTCATTATTATTTTTCTTTAATCTCACTCAGATCATAAATTGTCTGATATAATATTTCTCCCAACATGGTCTCTGAGTCAAAATCAACACATTAGTCCTTAATGGAAGCAGCAATGATTTTAAGGGGAGTTTTTGCTTAACCCAGTTTTTTTTTAAAAAAATATGTCATTTCCTTCATATAGACCTAAATGCAAAAATAATTTGGATTATTGAAAATGGCAAATAATTCTGGCAGCAATCACCTTACATCATATATCTTTATAAACCACACAATGACTATTGGTGAGTATTTAAGGAATTTTCAAGTACATTTTTTTATTTTAAATGATTTTGAACTTATAGGACAACCATTCAATATAACCTTTCATAAAATAAGATTGAACTCTATAATTGGGGTGCCATTCGACATATGCAAAGAAGAACAGAAATGTTAATTCCTTTCTCAACTTTTACATGGCATCTGTACCAGTCAGGGGTCCCCAGAGAAACAAAACCAATAGTAGATATCTCCATCTACATATCTATAGGAGGAAAAAGTCCAACCATTGTTAATATAACAAGAATCGTTTGTGTGATATTGATGTAACCTGGCAGCCAAGGAGAGTGGACTGGAATGCACATTCATGAACAATGACAACTTCATTGTACTACTCAGTGCGGGTGGTAGACACCATTGAGTGAGCATGTGTACTGTGTGGCCCTCGCATTCAAAATGACTGAATGAGTAGAGCAATTAATCTGTATCAAATTTTGCGTTAAGCTTGAACACGCCTCCCCAGAAACTATTTGGATGAGCCCCAGCTATGGGAAACTGGTGATTGGCTGCTTCATCACAACAATGTGCCTATTCATGCATCACATCTCATGCAGAGTTTTTTTGGTGAAACATCAAATCACCAAGGTGATTCAGCCCCGCTACAGTCCAGATTTGGCACCCTGAGACTTCTGGCTTTTCCCAAACCTAAAATTACCTTTGAAATGGAAAAGATTTCAGACTGTCGATGAGATTCAGGAAAATACAACTGGGCAGCTGATGTCAACTGGGAGAACGGTGTGAAGTCCCAAGGTGCCTATTTGAAGGAGACTGGGGTGTCACTATTTTATGTACAATGTTTCTTGTATCTGCTTCAATAAACATCTTTATTCTTCAGATTACATGGCTAGATACCTTCTGGACAGACCTCATATATTGAATTGGCCAAAAAGTTTTTTAGTTTTTTTTTTCATAACATAAAAAAATATTTTTTATTATCACCCATAACTTCATCGATTTGGTTCTTTTGAGTATTTCAGGTTTCTCCCATGTGGTGTAACAGTGATTCTCCCCAATGTCTGGATTTGATCACTATCAACTTCCACAGGTGCCCTGACTGGAGCATCATCCAGAGAGAAACCTCAAGTACTAAATTTTGCAAACCACTTTTGACACATTTGATCAGTCACAATACGTTCTCTGTACACTGCACAAATCTCTTGTGTGTGTGTGTGTGTGTGTTTCAGTTGTGTTTTTATCTTCTTGAAATAATAAAGTGTAATATGCTGAAAAGGTTGTGTATTTTCTTCCATCTTCAATATTAAAATCAGTGTTGGTGGTATAGTGGTTAGCATAGCTGCCTTCCAATATTAAAATCACTGTACAAAAATTCACCAATTTTGGCGTTTTTTTAAGTGCACACTGATAGGATAGCTGTCACAGTACAATCTAATAAAACTGTCTTTGAATGAAGTTAAAGACAACTGAGCACTACTAGAGCCATCTTACGGAAAAAAGAAAATGAACTTCTGGGCCAACCCAGTATTATGGATATTAACGCCTTACTGGTTTTATGGTTTACAAAATTTTCTCTCATTTTGTAAGTTGCCTCTTTATTCAGGGAATTGTTTGTTTTACTGTGCAAATGCTCTTTAGCTTGTTGAAGCCCCATTTGTTTATTTTTCCTTTTGCTGCTTGTGCTTTTGGTGCTATATCCAAAAAATCATTGGTAAAACCAATGTCAGGGAGCTTTTTAACTATGTTTTCTTCTAGGAGTTTTATGGTTTTAGATCTTTCATCTATGTGTTTAAGACATTTCAATTTGACTTTGGTGAGTGATGTTAAGATTGGGGTGCAGTGTCACTTTTTCATGTGAGTGACTAGTTCTCCAAAGCACATTGAAGAGACTGTCCTTTGCATGTTGAGTATTGTTGGCCCTCTTGTCGAATATTAGTTGACTACGTACGTGTTAGGGCATTATTTCTGAGCTCTTTATTTTCTTCCATTGGCCTGTGTGTCTAGGCCAGTAGCATACTGTTTTGATTACTAAAGTTTTATGATACCATTTGAAATTAGAGGTGTGATGTGCTAGCATTGTTTTTGTTTACTTAGAGTTGTTTTTTCTATTCAGAGTCTTTTGTGGTTCCATGCAAATTTTAGTATTACTTTTCTATTTCAATGAAAAATGTCTTTGGAGTTTTGATATGGATTTCATTGAAATCTGTAGGGAATTTTAGGAAGCATGGACAATTAAACAATATTAACTATCTCAATGCATGAATACAGGGTATTTTTTCCACTTATTTGTGTCTTTAAAAACATTCTTTCATCAATGTCTTATAATTTTTAGTGCACAAACATTTTACCCTATTGAATACATTTATTCCTCAGCACTTTATTGTTTTTTATGTTATTTTGAATGGCATTGTTTTCTTTATGTCTTTCTCCAATGTTTTCTTGTAGTGTGTAAAAAGAAACTATTTCCTGTATTTTTATTTTGTGTCAAACAACTTTATTGAATTATGTATTAAAGAGTTCTTGGTGAAGTATTTTTTTAATATTTTAAATAGTTTATTGTTGTTCAATTACAGTTGTCTGCATTTACTCCCCCACCACTCCCCACCACCCACCCCCACTTTCCGCCCCGCTTCCACCCTGCACCTTGGTTTTGTGTATGGGTCCTTTATCATTATTCCTGAAAATGCTTCTTCCCTTTCCCCCATTATCTGCTCCCACCTTCCCTCTGGTTTTTTGATCTGTACATATGAGACCATATCATCTGCAAACAGAGATAATTTTTTTCTTTATTTCAATTTGTATGTCTTTTATTTCTCTTTTTTTCTTTTCTTTTTTTTTTGGTGGAAGGGTTATTTCTCTGGCTAGGAACTACAGTACTGTGTTGAATAGAGGCGATAAGAGTAGACATTCTTTTCATATTCTTGATCTTCTAGGGAAAGATTTCAACTTTTCATTATTGAGTATGATATTAGCTATAAATTGTTATATATAGCTTTCATTAGTTATATATAACCTTCTCTACCCAATTTGTTGAGAACTTTTTCTCATAAAAATGGTGTTGACATTTGTTGATCATTTTTTCTGTATCTGTTGTGAGGATTTTATTTTTCATTCTATCTATATGGTGTGACATATTTACTGATTTGGGTATATTAAACCATCATTGTATCCCAGGGGTAAATCCTACTTGATTATGGTACATAAGACTTTTAATGTGCTACTGAATTTGGTTTTTAGAATTTTGCTAATAATTTTTGTATCTGTTTTCATCAGGGATATTGGCCGGTAAGTTTCTCTTGTTGTGTCCTTATCAGGCTTTGGTATCAGAGTTTGGGAGTGTTCCCTCTTCAACTCTTTGAAGAATTTGAGAAGAACAAGCATTAGTTCTTCTTTAAATACTTGTTAGACTACACTAGTGAAACCACCTGTCCTGGGCTTTTCTTCTGGGAGTTGGAGGTTTTTAATTACTGCGTCAATCTTCTTAGTCATTATTGGTCTATGCATATTTTTTTATTTCTTCATAATCCATTCTTGGAGTGTTGAATGTGTTTAGGAATTTACCCATCATTTCCAGTTTCTTGGCATATAATTGTTCATAGTAGCTTTCTATGAATATTTTGTAATTCTGTGGTGTCAATTTTAATGTTTCATTTTTATTTATAATTTTGTTTCAGCCCTCTCTCTTCTTTTCTTGGTCTAGCTAACGTTTTTTTTTTTTAATTTTATTTATTTTTTTAATAAAACCAACTCTTAATTTCATTTATTTTTTCTATTGTCTTTCTAGTTTCTATTTCACTTACTTTTCTCTAATATTTATTTCCTTCCTTGTGCTAATTTTATATTTTCCTATCTCATAAAATGTAAAGTTGGATTGTTTATATTAAATATTTCTATTTTCTTGGTGTTACGCATTTATATCTATGAACTTACCTCTTAGAACTTTATTGCTGCATCCCATTAATGTTGGCATATTTTTTTGTCTCCAGATTCTGTAACTTTTTGGTTGCTTGGAATTTAATTTACCTGTATGTGTGTATTTTCGTCTTTTTCTCCAGTAACTGATTTCTGTTTCATACCATTGTGATTGGAAGAGATTCTAGATTTGATTTCAATCTTTCTAAATTTGTTAAGGCTTCTTTGCAGGCCAGCATATGACCAATCCTGGAATATCTTTCACATACACGTGAAGAGAACATGTACGTCAGTGCTGCTGGATGGAATGTTGTGGATCTGTTTGATTCATCCACTTTGTGGTGTTATTCAGATCTGTAGTTTCTTAATTGTCTGTCTCAATAATCTATCCACTGATGAAACTGGGGTATTGCAGTCCCCTACTGTTATTGCATTGTTATCTGTACCTCACTTCAGTTCTGCTAATATTGTTTTAAGTATTTAGGTCCTAAAATGCTGGGATGCACATATATTTATAATTGTCATACCCTCTTAATGAATTGACCCTGGAGGTATCAGCCTTCTGTGAATTTCCATTACTCGTATGAACATTCAGGAGAGTTATACTCTTTCCCCAATAAATACATAAATAAACTTAAGAATGAGTGGAGGCTTGATTCCCTCTCCTAATGCAACATGGCATTATGCCATTTGTGTAAAATGTAAGAGAGTTAAATAAAATGTAATATTCACAATTGTTTTAATATAAAAAATAATTGAAGTAGTTGAAAACACAGCCAAATGGAAATGGATATCATTAAAAATTACCTTTTGAATTAAATTAGTAAGAAAAGTAGAATTATTATGTTATATAATATAATTATTATTATGTTATGTTATATTAGTTACATTACTTTTCAAACTCTTCAAATTGAAATATATTCTGTGAGTTAATTTCAGAAAAAATGACAATAAAGGAACTGCATCAAACGCAAAGAAACATGGCTCCCATTTTCAGTCTAACAACAAATTGTGTTTACACAGCAAGTTATACCTTCCAACCAAAGTTCAAATTAGCGTCGGAAGTGAAATGATGTTCTTCTGTCAGCGATGAATACATAAGTGAAGTGAACAGATTTACCGAATCCTGCATTTTAATGTTCATCTGACTATAACATTTTAGGGAGTCACTTTCAATCCTTAAATAATACTCGGTTTGCAAAGGTAAAGCGCACCTTTTTCAGCCCCACTTAGTATTCTTCAGAAAGACTCTTCCATAGCAAGGATGAACACAATGTGCATCGTGTTCAAAATTTCAATTTCCAGCTCTCCTTAGCAAATAATGAGAACCATCTGGACTGACTGATGTGAAGATTAAAAGTAATTGATCCCGCCACTGAGAAGCTTTTATGAAACATGAAATTAAACAAGGTAATATTAAGCATTCTGAAGTTCATTAGAATGCCACATCCGATGTATTAGTAGCTGTACATTTTCCTTCATATTTATATAAAAAGCCTTGACTGGCAGAATGTAACAGAAATAGAAGCTAAGAAATCTTGATGTCGATATTGTTCAAAGGTCCACAGCTTGTTTATTTTGTTACAATGAACATTCTATATGATGCATAAAATCTTTGATTCCTTCTTTAAAATCTCATCTGTAGGTGAGAAATTATTACTAGAATTATAATTATTCATATGCACTGAGCATCCTATAAAAGAGCAAGCTTATATAGAAAGGAATTAGCAATAATCTTACCTTTTAATGAAAGTTATATTATTTTAGATTATTTCCTTATTACCTCTCTCTTGAAAACAGAGCCCTTCACAAGATTAGCTAAATATTACCTAATTTCCACAGTAAACTTCACAGAAATTAAAGCTTATTTTTCCCATTTTCATGATAAAAAGCTAAATATTCCAAAGTTTAAATCATTTGTTCACGACTAAGTGGCAGACTGAGCCAAGACCTCAAACTTTTATTTGTTTTCATTTTAGGCTAAAATATTTTGCATCATACCATATTGCTCCTTGATAAGGAAACACAGCGAGTGGAAAATAAAACAAAGTATTGAAGCACTAGAAAGTTTATTTTCAATATTCCATAGAACTATTTGCTTATTTTGCATTATCAAAAGTCACTCATTCAAGGGAAGTTTTCTATATTTGTACACTATTCAACTATACCATTAACTCAGGCACTATCACCATTCTCCATCATCAAAAGGACATCTGACAACAGTAGCCATGCAACTCCCAGTCCAATCAGAAGACAAGCATTTTGTTACCTGAGGAAGATATTCTGGGAATTTATGAATGTTCAGAAAGTGTTATAAAAGAAGAAGACCTCAGCCTAGTGAAAGCAGTACCACTGTTTCTGGAAATGCTTAAGGCTACAAGAATCTTCACAAAATTTGGGCATAAGTTCTAACCATGACATCCTCTGACATAATCTTGGACATATTTCTACACAAGGAACATTGGAAAAATGTAGTAATTGTTTAAATCTGACCAACTAAGAAAGAAGCTAATAACTCTTTTTTTTTTGTTTATCTTAATGCTGAAAGTAAAATAATCTACCCTGACATAGAGAAACATCATATATATTCACAAAGATGACTATGTATTTGTGTTTATACTGTATTTAAAACAAATTATGGGATGTATAGTAATAGAGTTATGCATGTCTACATAGGAAAGTAAGATATCCTTTTGTTTCTCTAAAGCTGCTACAGAGGTTTCTCAGAGGTAATGAGATTTCATAAGCAATGCTAGGAGAAATGTATCTTAAGAGATTGTGAAGAGAAGAGCATACCTTAGGAATAAAACAGCTTGCAAGAGCTCAGGGGCAGGAACTAACACATCAATCATTGGTGTAAATGAACCACTTAGGTAGTAAGATGTGTCCACCCAAACAGGGAGTCTACCTTATTTTGTTTCATTTATCTGGGCAAGTTATACCAACAACCCACGTGGAGCCATATGACGCTGGACATTTCTCTGATATGGGCATCTCTCAGGAGCTAGGGAAAAGCAAGTAGACTGAAGATTCCCATCAGCCAAGAGCTATTTAGAGTGAACTCTGGGGCATTCTTACCCTCATCTCTTTGCTGCATTAACTGAGCACCTTTGACTCTCAAATTCTGTAGGAAAAAGTTTTAGTGCTCAAATAAAAAAGTGACATTGATAGCCTGCTTGAGGTGGTGGTATACTAAAAGAAAACTGAGTTTTTGCTTCCTCAAAGACATAAACATTATACATTCTCCCTCACAGGACAGATTTACCCATGGTCATAGATTTAAAAACAAATAAACTAAAGCTCAAGAAAAGCCCAACCTTTAGCTCATCTTAGAAAGCTTGCTTTTATTAGCTTTCTTGGAAGGCAGCTCCAAGAAATCTGTATCAAAATTAAGTAAATGTAACTGCTACCAAATGCATTGGTTGTATCATATATGCCTAATATATTATAAATGCTTTTCATATTTTACATATTAATTAATATTCATGGTGTCGATACGACTGTCAAGGCATACTAGCAGAACATCAATCCTGTAAGTAGATGCTATTGTTAATTCTGCATTACACATAAGGAAATGCAGAAACAAAGAAATTGAAAGATTATTCAAGATTTTTCAGCCATTAGGTAGTAGACCAGGCTTCAACACAATTCAACTTCAGAGATTGATCTGTTAATTTCTACTTGCTCTCATATTTGCTAGTAGATAGCAGTTCTTCAAACAGAAGAAAGAATGTATGAGAAGCATTAGATAACATATTAGCTAATAAGAAAAGTACTATAAAACAAATGAACTTTGAAATGTATAATAATTCAAGTGCAATGTACACATTATAATAGTCCAAGGCTGGTGTTCTGATCAGCAGGTTTCTTCTCTTCAGGAAGTGACTCAGGACCCTGAGATTCTGGTCCCTTAATGACCCATCTTCTGGGATCTTATCGTCATCTTCACCCAGCCCATCAAATGAGAAAGACAGAGTGGACAGAAGGCATATCTGCATCCAAAGAGCCTTGACCTTGAAATCATGCACATCATTTTCACACATGTGCCATTGACAAGAACTTAGCACATAGTCACACCTAATTGAGAAATCTAACCTAGCTGCATGCAGAGGGAGAAAGGAAAGTGTTTTCAGAAAACTTATCAGCCTCTGCCATAAACAATCAAATGACCATAAAAAGATCCCAAAATGGTCCAAGCAGTTTAAGAAGTTTAGCAAAACTGATAAACAATACCAATATAGCCACCTGTAGAAAATCTATGTGCTTTAATATTAAATATAATTTTAATATTAAAATTATTTTAAATCACCATGTTTTTTAAAATTTTAGATTAAATTATGAATTATGTCTTGGTAGGTGCTGGTGTCTTCTCAGTACTGCAAGACTCTGCTGAGGACCAATGGACCTGTTGTCGTACCCTGATGAGCTCTGATTTCCTCTGAACTTGATTAGGTGAGTTTGATTTTGTTTGGAATTCTCAGTTAAATGTGGAATTGAAATAATTTCTTCCCATACACAGGAGACTTACATAATGAAATTTATGAATAAATGTTTAAAATATATGAATAAAGTATACTTTTCCACCAGTAAGTGTGCAGATGTACAAGTGAAAAAACAGTGCGCTTCATGACTTCACAGGTTGGCTTACAAGAAAATTGTTTTATTTCTTTCTAATAGGCACTAGGATAGTTAAGAGTTGGCATCTCTGAAATGGCGTTGAAATATTATTGTTATGGGTCAGTGTAACAAACCAAGCACACGTCCTTGGTTGCGTTTCTTAATTTCTCTGATTTTTAATTTAATTATTGATAAAATGAAACAAAATACCTGCTTTACAAGTTTGTTCTGAAGATTGAGAGAATATATATGAAGATATCAGTCTGTTTGAGAGGCTCATCCCTTATATGTTTTCTTGCAAAACTTCCAACCCTGCCTTCTTCCCCACACCTGATTCCTAATTCTCGTCACACAGCCCATCCATTGATTTAGAATGAATATGCTGGTGGTAGAAGAAACTTGGGCTTGAAAAATACTATTGAGTAATTGGGGATTTCATTCTTGGTTTTTAATTTTGTTAATGTAATACATCTATCTGGTGTTAAATAGTTTACAGAGGCAGTTCAAGTGTTATTCTTGATTCATTTAATACACACACAAGCTTATAGATTTGTACCATTATCACAAGTATGAATTAATTCTAGTGCTAATAGGACATAGTATTACATACGTTAAGATGAGAGTACAAAAGACATAATGCATACCATACTTGTGATTGATAAATAATGTTATTTTGTCTTCTAATTTAATCAGGGCTATTTCTACTAGAATACAGTTGATCCTTTTTCGTATACCATCAGAAGTACCATTGTTTAAGTTAGATTTGATTCATAGAATTATCACACAAATATAAATTGTTATATGAGTAATCACTTAATCAGAGAATCTTTTAATGGATCACAGAACATAGGATGAGATTACATGTAAAACTTGGTTCATGCTACATTGTAATTAGTGATACAAATTTGAACCATTTTAATTCTAATACTTCTAAAAGTATTTATGTACTTTTAAAAATTTAATGAATACTTGTGAATTTAGTACGAAGTTTAATAACCAGATCTTTAAAAATAATTTATGTGTATCTATGTACCTCATGTGTTCTTCTCTATCCTGCTATTCCCCCTGCAGCCAGAAGAAATTACTACTCTGAATTTTAGTAATGGTTTTGTGCATGTAGGTGTGTGTGTCTGTCTATGTGGTTTAGTTTAAGTTATGTTTGAAGTTTCTTAAAAAGCTTCAAGTTGCATATAATGTTCTAAGATTTCAATTTAAAAAATTCAAAATTATGGTGCCAGGATTTGACCATGCTTTTGAACATATCTGAGGTTCATTTATTTTCACTATTGTATCAATTTTTATGGTGAAAATATTCTATACTGCACATATGCATTTTACTAAAGACTTGCATTTGGGATTTTTTGTTTCATGGTGAGCACTTATATAAACACTCTTGTACATGTCTCAGTGCATATATGAATGAGTTTTTCATGGATGCATACTTAAGCTGTGGAATACCTGAGACCTAGGATATAAAAATGTTTTTTTTTTCTATTTATTATTACAGCAATCTATCAAGGCATACCATTAAGAAAAGGAAGGACTGTATAATAATTGGAGGTGGGAGCACTGGTAATTCATACAGTAATAAATAAAACTGAATCTATGTCACTTAAAATATAAATCAAGAGCAAGTATTTAAAACATTATAAGTAAAACACAAACAAAACACCATGAAGGTTTCTCTGAGCCACATTGAAATAAGAGGGACCACGTTCACCATTCGGTCACCCCTACCTGAACAAGTACACTAATGAAATAAAAGATAACAGACCACTGCACTTGAACACCAGCTAAAAACTGTGGAAAAAGAAAGAGACAGTAAATATCAATTGTTGCTAACATCATAAAAACAGCTACTTTTTATGTACATTTTGATGCAAATACAGAATACTTCCTATAAAAAAAGGACCCTTGTGTGGTAAAAATGCTAGATCTAATAACCAAATACAAAAATGCAAAAAAAAAGAGGAGCTTGATAAATGATATCCTAAGGATATAAACCTCAAATTTAGAACTACAGAAACTACAGAATAAATATCAAGTCTTCAACAACAATAAATGTAAGAAAAATGGTGGGAAACCTATAAATTACAAATTATTTCTAGCAATTTCAACCAATTACAATGTATGGACCTTATATGAAAAAATTTCAAATAAACTATAAAAAATAATATAATTAGAAATGCAACAGCAATTTCTAAATGCTGCAGGTCTGCAATTTATTTAAAGATGTATGTTGCTGGGTAAATTGTGAATGTAGGGCTATAGAAGGAACAAATTTGATTACATATTGATTATTGTTTGAAACTTGATGATGGATATTTTAGGTTTATTATATTATTCTCTTGATTTTACATACAGTTTTAAAAACTTGTTCATCAAAAAAATACCCTATAGACACAAACGACAGTGTGGTGATGGCCTGAGGGAAAGGAGGCAGGGGCTGGGTGGAGGTGGGCAAAGACGGAAATGAGAACATCTGCACTAGAGTGAACAATACAATAAAGATAAAAAAAATATATTTTATTAAAAAATAGAGAATAGGCTGACAGTGTCCAGAGGGGAAAGGGGAGGGAATTTCCGGGGAAAAGGGGAAGGGTTTACAGGAACAAGTATGAAAGACACATGGACAAAAATTTTGGGTGTGGAAATGGGAGGGAGGGGGGAGGGTTAGGTGGGTGGGCTGGGATGGGAGTAAAAGACAGAAAACTGTACTTCAACAATGATTAAAATAAAAAAAGATTTTTAAATTTATTTATAGACAGAGGGAAAGGGAGGGAGATAGAGAGAAACATCGATGTGAGAAACATTGATCAGTTGCCTCTTGAACACACCCTGGCTAGGGACTGATCCTGAAATCCAGGCATGAATCCCGACCAGGAATTGACCAGTGACCTTTTGCCTTGTGGGATGACACCCAATCAAACACAGATCAGGGCAAAAAACATATCTTAGTAAAAGTAAAATACTAAACTAAAAATGGAGATTTTTATATAAAATCTAATGCCCAAAAGATTGGTATCAAATGTGTGTACCATAAACAACCACAAGGACAAATGACACAATAAGACAATGAATGATAGGCTTGAACAGTCACTTCTCCAAAGAGGGGATCCAAGTGGCCAATGGAATTAAGATATGATAATATTCTCAAACTTGTTATCATGTAAAGGTAAATGAAGTTTATGATGATAACTATTTTTATCCTTCTAATTGGCAATAATTAAAATGTCAAACAATATAAAGCTTGAGGGTTTGAGAATCAATACAATTTCTTATACATTGAGACAGTATTTTTGGAATACCTTATTAATTGTGATTTTACTGACATTATTTTCCTCACCCTGGTTCTTGCTTCAGTGATTCTGCTAAGATATGCCACCCCAAAATCCTTGACACGTATGTCATGTTGCTGTGACAGAGACAGTGTGCTATCTGTGTTAACCTGTTCAGGCTGCCATAGCAAAATAATGCAGACAGGGTAGCTTAGACAACACATTTCATTTCTCACAGGTTTGGAGGCTAGAAGTCCATGCACAGTGTGGGCAAGTTTGGTCTCTAGTGAAAGCTCTCTTCCATAAGTGCACCAGCAATGTGAGATTAGTGCCCCAGCCATATGACTTCATTTAATCTTAATGTTCTGCTTGAAGGCCCTATCTCCAATATAGTCATATTGTGGGTTAGGGATTCATATGAGCTTCGGGATGGGGAAGACATAGTTTATTCTACAATAGTATCCAACCTTTCTGATTCTACCCTTGTCTTTCCTAGACTCACAGCAGTTAGACAGGGTCACAGACTAGTTCTAGCCAGCAATGTTGTCACTTTGGGATCCAAGTATAAAATAATGAAAGAAGAACTTTGCAGCAGTCTCTTCATCTGCCACAGTGGCTTGAGGAGGCCTTATACTCCAGAATGTACAACACGCGACATTGAAGCCTCCATCGCCCCGGATGTCTGAGAGATCACAGCCCCCCGGCCAAACTGCATGGGACATGTAATCTGATCAAAAAGTAAGCTTATATTTAGTTTACTTACTTCATATTTGGGGTTGCTTGTTATTGCAACTCACCTGGATTAAAACGTTAGGACGTGGTTGTTACAAGTGCAAGTTAAAAGAACACTTTGGTTTAGATGCCCACTCTGCTATAGATAAAATGTGTGGACTCTGGCAATTTTCTTAATTTATAAAATGGGGGAAATTAATAGTGCACCTTTTATAGAACCTTCTTAGACATTAAGTGAAAGGTTATGTGTAAAGTGCTCTTAAAAGGGCTTGGAATTTATAACTGCCTATTATTTTTATATTGTGAATCTGTGGCTCAGAGTCGATGCAAATGTTGATGAATCCAGTTAGACATTCACGAGTTACCCGGGGAGTTCTTACAACAGGTAAGGAAGGGCCAAAGCAGAGAATAACAACTGAACTGACCGTTTGTTTTGAGGAGAGGAATTCCTGGATGTTTACACTTAACCCCAAGTGAGACTATGTCTACTCACAGATATAACCATAAAAGCATAATATTGCTAGTGATCAGAGAGTAACAATTGTTTCCCCGATTCAATTTACCAGCATACATTTCCTCCCGGAAACCCATATACTTTATGACCAAGAGAAATCCCCTCAGATTTTTTCCCTATTCATAGAGCCTAGAAACAAAATTTACCACATCCATGCAAGTACTAGTCATTAAATGTCCTCAATATTTGCCATGACCACTTATTTGCACTTACTCATGATATATGAAAAAG